>JABEVS010000005.1:0-148274 GCA_018290735.1 Coelastrella sp. MACC-549 | reverse complement strand
ACCTACAAGGCCGGACTAGGGCGCCCGATAAATCTCAAGTTCATACTGTACGCATGTAAAAGAAGTTTAGCCATGCAGCAGATTGAAATGCTATGGCAAATGCGCTGATATGCATTGGGGGCGTCACCCTAGTGTAGGCGTAGAGCAGCTTTGTCAGTCCCCCCAAAACCAGAAATTCCGTCCACTCTCACTCAGGGGAAAATCAAGCAAAACATTCCAGTCTACGTGACAGTGTCACGCTCTATTGATGGAGCCAGCTGCCAATCCTACCTCAAGTAGTTGATACTTATATACATGTATTAAGTTCATAGCCCTTCAGTAGTACAGGTGCCACACAGTGAACCCCTTATCTAGTTACGCATATCTTCGGCCCGTTGGTGAGCCAATATTGGCATGAATGCCAGCTCTCTGACAATGAATAACCCCGTTGTTGACCTGCGGGCTTGATAATGATCAGACACCATAAAACACTGTGACAACGCATTGAGCTACCTTACGAATTAACTGCTACTGGAGAGTTTACCTGGTAGCAGCCTGATCAGGAGGCTCCTTAGAAAGCTGGCAGGGCAACACTAGAGTAATTCATACCACAGGTATACTTGAACTTCCTGTCTTCAAACTGCCCCAAGTACACATAAAACTTCCAGACTGCCTGCATGTTATTTTTGGTCCTAGCAACATGCTTGAAGATGTCTTTGTTGTTGGCCAGGAAGTACTCCACATCAAAACACTGCATACCCCGCACCATACATGTGAGGATGCGGGGCAGCTTGAAGCGGCCACTCTCTGCATGGTACTGGTTGTCTGCAAACAAACAGATCAGTCTCCAGTCAGTTCTCTGTGGGGTGCTGAAACCGACCAAACAACCGCAGCTGACGCAACAGCATGTCGAGACTGTTCAGAATGATGCATAACTTGACTGATGTCCTGACAAGATTGCTGCAACAGTTCGTGTTGCGTTGGTCTGCATGGTGTTGCGTTGGTCTGCACAGTGTGGAAGGTCTAAATGTGATGAAATTATCCTATAGATAGCCAATTGCATGTACAGCTTATTGCCAGTGCAATCTTGGGCGTTTCAGCCTCTCAAAGAGATCTGCAGGTGCAATATTGCATCATTTACATGTGTACGTCAGGCAACTTACCTAGCACGCGAGCCGTCAGGTTGTGTACCAGTCCAGCAGCAGCAGCAGCAACATCAGCCGCCCAGGCACTGTACTTAACTGCCTTCAGAGCCATCGGCACCTTCTGAGCCAGCAGTGCGCTGTTCACACGCACAAACATGATCTCCATGGGGTCTATTGATGTACCATCATAGGGGAAGTCACCAATGTTGGCCGGGTCAAAGTGGCGGTTGCAGCTCCAGGAAGATCGGTGGCTCCAGTCCACGCCTTGATACCTGTGACAGACGCAGCTAGCACCGACTTCAGTGCGACCTGTGGAGCTAGGCTAAAAACCCGTGTGCTAGCAGCAGAACATCTGCCAGATCCATGAACTTGGCCAGCTGCGTGCTGAAATGGGCACATTTGCATGTTGATACGTCAAAAGTTGCATGCTGCCAAGATCTTCTTTGGGACTGGCTGTCCACTTGGCAACTGACAAACGCATTGTTGCTACACATCATCCAGCAAGCATTGCAGGTACCTCATGCATGAATAGTGTCACTCTGTGCTAGAAACTACAAAGCAGCTTTGGCCCCTAAGCAACATGCTACAATATGCTGCAATCAGCCCACCACCAGCAAGCCAGACCCTTCATTGCATCACAGGAAGTTTGCAAAGGTGACTGGTTGGCCATTCAACCGGATGTGGGATATCTGCCGCACCTCATCATCAGACTTCCAATGCTGTAGCCAGCTTTGAACATTGCTGCTGTGGCTCCTAACTCTGAGTGGTACTTGGCCGCCCAGATGCTGGAATGGCAGCCAATTACATTGCCATCAGACATCAACACATCCAGACCCACCCTGCAGGCAACAAAGCATCGAACGCAAGTGTTACATGCCTGCTTTCTTAAGTTTGATGAGATATGTTGCTGTGACGTTCAGGAAGTACTGCAGCACAGTTTTCGCTGCAGCAAGTCAGCAAGCTGTCCTTTTCCACAGTGTGGTGCTGCTGTCTACTGTCCCGGACATCAGTGTGATGGCACACATCCTCTTGGCTTCCTTGGTATGCCCTTCTTTGGGCAACTGGTGCCACAGTATGGTACATCACACTATTTCACTTGCATTACTGCCAAATACATTCCACATTGTATATTGATCGCTTATAGGTCAGTACTCCCAGCTGCACAACAACCGATGAGGCGCTTGAGTCACCTCTAAAGAGGAACTCACCTGTCGGTTGCTATGGCTGAAAATGGGATGTGGGGGTTGTGTCTCCATGTGGTGTTGATAGCATGTGGCTGTTCAGGTGCCCCAGTGCATGTGATAGTGGGACCCACAAGCTTCACATGATCACTCAGCTGGCTGCAGCAACAGATAAATGACAGACAGAAAGCAGGGGCCTGCACAGTGCTGCAAACAATGGGAAAGTGCTAGCATCTGTTGTGCTGGCTGTATGCTGCTTGTCTTGGCTGCCAAACAGCGGCCAATGCAGGGTTGCCATGGTGGCTGCTTATGGGCATGTCGACAGACTTGATGGTCAGGTCGTGTTTTATGTAGAGGTGAAGATTTAAGATGCTGCGGCTCCATTGCACAGGTGCTGAGCTGGCAGCTTGACATCTCTTGATAAACGGAATATCACTTTTCGCACAGAACCGAAGCATATTTTGCTGCTGACTGCAGCAGGTATCCTACCTGAGTAAGGGCTCTGTCCAATGCATGACGCTCTGTAAATATGTCGGCATGAACGGCCCACGAACCGCAGAGCTCGTGAAGATGTAGTACTCATAATGTTCCCAATTAACGTACTCTGAGTCCTTGAACAACCACCCCACGATACCCCACTCAAAGCAGCTGCCTCCATAATATACATAGGTCACTTCAGGCAAAGTTGGGACCTCAACTGAATGTAGGCTCTTTTCTTGAACTACAACGATGAATCTGCATCTGCTGTTCGGCTGCACAGCTGCGATGAGAAAATGCTGAAAGTTATCTTTGTACACCGGGTCTCCTTCGCTGTATATGTACACGACTAAGGTGTCTTGCTGGACTGGAGCTACCTGGTCAGGTGGCTGGTCTAATGCTGGTCTGAATGGCTGCAAGCTTCCGACGTCATCGCCTGAGTACACTGCTTGATGCACGCCTAAACGTACTTGGTAAACTATGAGAACCAGGACAGCCCCCAACAGGAACACCGGGAGTGCACGCAGTGGCAAATTTACTTTGTCTACTGATGACACTGCAACAGGTAACTGAGGGGCGCCCATGAGGAGCTGCCGTAAACGAGCACACATCTGGTGCTAGCAAGCACATGTACTGATGGCATGAGATAGTGCTACAACACATAGAGTGCATTTGAGCAGCTGTAGCCAAGCGAACATATGAAGCGACCAGCTGCTACACGATGAGAGTTGTGCCGGACACAAAAGCCAACAGCGGCGTTTATATCATTATTCACCCTGACAGTGGCTTTATGCAAGTCGCTTGAGCTGGCAACTGGTGGATGCAGGCGATCTAAACTGTGTATGGAAGAGGGGTTTGCATCGTACACGATGTATTTCGGGGAGCGGGAGTCCTTAGTAGCAGCGTATGGGTTATTCAAAAGACTATCTGACACGACAAGACAAGCGTTGCGACATGAACCGCCGGTGGTTGCAACGGTCACTGCTTGGCAGACTGGTGAACCCGGTTCAGTGTGTACGGAGTTTGCCGCCGATGACGTTGATTCTCATAAGTTTACTTGATAGTGTACAAAGCACCTCCGGCAAGCCAATCCATGTGTGGACCTCACAGCTGCAGCAGCTGTTCACTCTACTGCCTGCAGCAGCCTTGCGCGGAACATTTGGAAGAGCTGACAACGGGAAGCGTTCAAGCAAACTCAAGTGACGTCATTTATTGCATAGTTCTTCTGAATACACCTTACATGTGGCACCTGCGTGACAGATTGACTCATTCAAGGAGCGGGCGGTAGCACAGCGGTCACCACCTGACAAACTAAGGGACTGTGAGACTGCAGCAACCATATGATATTGTGCAGCACAAAAAGGATCCAGGCAGCGATCAAGATGGCAACATCAAGACGTATTGCATTATGCAATGCACCCTCTGTGGCCACAGATACTCAGCAAAGCCAATGGAGAGTGCCCGCAGCAGACTGAATGATTGTAAACACCCAGTCACCAGCTTTCCAGTAGCGAACCAACAGCACCGTGCTGTTCAGTAATCATGGCGTGATACTGCAATAGAATCATACAACATGTACACACCACACACTCTGCTAATCAACAAGGCAACGTAAGTACAGAGGTACTGCCACACATCATGTACTGTACCAACAGCTGCAACCATTATGTTTTGGATCTCACATAAAAGCCAACAGTAGTCGCTGCATGAACTGTAGTCTGCGCTCACGGCCTTTGCTGCTGCACAACACCCCCATCTGCCAGCTTACCCAATGTTTCATGGCTCTGTGTCCATGACTTTGCAACAATGATACAGCACGATGCAGCATGAGAAGAGAACGCTTGCCGAGCCACACCCGGTGCGACATCAGCAGAAGGGACTGACACCATGCAACCAGACTCCTCATACACTGATCATACAGAGCAAGGAGGACTGCTGGGTGCTGTCTGCACAGCATAGGATGCACAGGATGCATGCAGCAATTAAACACACCCAGCAGTACTATCTGATCAGGCAAGCAACCTGCTTACATTGTTTGAGAGTTCGAGGGACATACACAGAGCTTGAGAGAGAGCTCTTTAGTACTTGACAACTGGTTTACAACAAGTACAAGAACAAATCATGAGAGCGAGCAGTCATCTATCCTACTATGACACTGCACCAAAGGCTACCCGACATACTCAATCCCCATTTCTAGATGGGAATTTATGCCCTGCCATAGATGTCTGTCTGTGAACTTATCTATGAAAGAATAAATAACCACATCCCTGCTAGCTCACTCTACACGCCACCTCACCCTGACCTCGTCGTCGCCTGTGACCCCTGGACTCCCCATCCCCCTCCTCTGACTCTTCAGATCCCCCACTCTCACCACCCAAATCAAACCCTAAACCCTCACGATCATGATCACCAGGCCCTAAACCCTCACTCCTGGGGTTCCAACCTGCTGCTGGAGTTGCATTCTCTTCTGCTGCTGCTGCTGTTGCAGGCCGAGGGCCAGCAGCAGAAGCAGCACTGGCACTGGCCCCAATGCCGTACAACTGCTGCACAAGCATCTGCAGCAGCTGAGGGTTTTCATCGAGGGCTGCTTGCAATGCCGCTGGGGGTATGGCTGCACCGCGCAGCAGCCTAGGTCCATCACGCATGCGGGATTGGTTGGCGTTGACGTACGACGAGCAGCTGCTGTTGTCCAGGGCCGCTGTTGGCGACCACAGTCGGACAACCGAGTCGATCCCGCTTGTGGCGAGGACAGGCAGTGTGGGATGACAGCGCACACAATTGGCAACATCCTCATCCGCTTGCAGCACACGAACTGCCTCACCTACAGAACAGCACAGTTGGCAGCAGCAGCAGCAGCAGTCCCAAGAGTGTGTGTTGATAATGATATATCCTCCTCTGCATGCCACCCACCAGCAATGCAGCAGCAGCCCAGCAGCAGCATCCAAAGGAACAGAAGCGCAATGCTGCTGCAGGTGCTGCTGCAAATTGACAGCTGAGGGTGACCTGATGATATGCTGAAATGGTTTGTGACAAACACCAGCATGTTGTTGATGATAGTATTTTTCATCCTCAATGTTGACAGGTGCTGAGCAGCACAATTGTGACAAGTGATAAGATGGCTCAGTGCCTAACCGGCTGTCATCATAACGTGGCATTTTGAGATCCACAAAGTGTTGCCATAACAAACTTTGCAATAGATGGACAGCAAGAATTGACCCAAGACAATACATTATGCACTGCCCGTCAATATGACGACACCAGCAAGTGCAGATATTCTTTTACTGCTGCGTCACAGGGTTCCCACTGTGTTTTGATGTTGATTGATGATTGGTGTCGGTGCTTGTGCTGCCCACCTGTTGCCGTACTGTATATGAAGACCCGCCCGTCATCGCTGCCACAGGCAACCAGCTGGTCCCCCTCCCCCACAAAGACGGCCTCTTTTATGTCAGTCTGAACATTGCAGTGACCCATGCACCTCTGCAGCAGACGGCCAGGACCACCAGACAGGCTGCTCCACCAGTCACAATGACTGTCATAACTGTTATGATGGTTGTTAAAGCCGTTGTGGCTGTGATGGTTGCTGATGTGTCTTGCACGATGGCGACGCTGCTGCCTACTAGCAGCAGCAGCAGCAGAGGTATGACCCTCTGTATCTGGCTGTAGGCCTGTGTCACTGCTGCTGCGCGGTCGCCGTCTGCTGCTGCTGCTGCTGCTGCCATTCTGCTGCTGCTGCTGCTGCTGTTGTGCTGCTGCTGCTGCTTTGACTTGCTCCTGAATGAATGTGGTAGGGCCGTACCAGGTGTTGAGCAGTTCATCCTCTGAGTCATCTTGAGTATCAGAGCTCAGCCACTGAAGTTCACCATCATCTTCACTGTCTGCATCACTGTTCATGCTGTGAACTTCACGGTCTGAATCAGCCTCCAGATCAGCAACCCCAATCCGACGACTGACAGCCCTCCCCCTAGCTACTGCTGCTGCTGCTTCTGTAGATGCTGTGGACTGCTCATGTGCGTCATTGCTGTTGCTGATATGGGCACTACCCTGCTGCTGCTGCTGCTGCTGCGAACCTGGCTCAGAGGCGGCAGCAGCAGCAGCAGGTCTGCGCATATGAGGTGGCAACACAGGACCAATGAACCCTTCAACTTCACCTGCAGCAGCTCCAACATCAAGGTCCATGGCCACAGGACCTGCTGCTGCTGCTGTTGGTGGTGGTGGTGGTCCAATAGGGGTCTCTGCTGCCCCAGCTGGTGCAGCAGCAGCAGCAGACTCAGGCAGCCAAGTTGCTACATCTTCCAGTTCCTCTGAATCTAGATCCGTATCAACCCTAAACCCTGGACCTGGGGGCAGCAGCTGGGTGGGAGCTCCTAACGGACTAACATCCCTGCTGCTGCTGCCACCGCTGCTGCCACCGAGATCTGCTGCTGCGGCTGCTGGCGGACTGTGCTGCTGCTGCAGCTCTTGCTGAGCTGCCTGCTCGGGGTGTTGCTGCCGTTGTTGCACACCAAACCGCTCCCTTGCTGCTGCTTCTGTTGCCGCTGACTGCTGCTGCTGCTGTTGCTGCTGTTGCCTCTGCCTTAGCTGCTGCCGCTGTGCACGCAGCTTGGCTTTGTAGGTTTGCCGCTGCTCAATCTGCCTTGTGAAGGTGTTTTTCAGGGCTGCCACTTCACTGCTGTCTGCTGCCTGTGGGTAATGGCGGGTGTAACTGTCAAGGGCTGCCAGGGCACACTGCAGGCCACACAGAACATGAGATATATCACATCAGCAGGGTAGTAGTATCCCAGATTATCAATGCTCTTGCTTTCACTTATCCTAAAATTGAGGTTCTTTCCATCTTATAATAACAAATATTTGGAAGCATATACTGCATCTCTTCCTGTGTTGCGATGCTTGTATAACAGCAATAGCATCATGCAGGATCTGCTTGCATACACAATTGCCAAACCCTGCTGACAGCTCTGAATCTTTGTAACAGCTTTGGGTCAGCAGTAGGTGCACGCCATAGGTGGTTACCTACAATTAGGTTACCTATGCAGCATCCCTAATCAATAATCAAATAAAATCACACCCCTGAAGACACAACGGCAAGACGCAAAGAGCACATCATACGCCTTAGTTTTATATTTCGGAACTCAGTTACTGAACAGTATCTATGAGGGTGAAGAAACAGCTGATGGTATTCGCAGCTCACCCGGTACTGGCCCAGGTGCTTCAGCGCATGAACTTGACGCATCCTGGCCTGCTGCTCAGCAGCAGCAGCAGCAGCGCCACCACCACAGCTCTGAGCCACCAACTCAAGTGCCACCTGGCAGTCCCTCAGGGCATAGACTGCATCTCCCTCCCATCCGCGTTTTAGGTAGGCTAAAGCCCTCTGAGTGTACAGCCCAGGCACCCACGGTGCAGCAGCAATGGCAGCGGAGAAGTCTGCTACTGCTGCTGCATAGCGCTGCTCAAACAGTGCACTGTTGCCTGAAACCTTGGACGATTCCGCTGCTGCTGGGAGGTTTGCTGGCAGTGCCAGATCAGCGGTTGACTGGTCCAAGGTTTCTGCTGCTGCTGAGATCTGAGAGGCCTGATCTGGATCACTCAGTCTGGGGACACCAGCAGTGATGATCTGATTCACCCTTGACACCCCGGGACTGTGCGATCTGAGTGATCTGGAGCTCCCAGGCCGCTGCTGCTGCTGCTGCTGCTGCCGGAGTGCTACGGGTACCCCTTCTGCTGCTCCTGATATGTCAAAGATGTATGCATGGTCCCCGTGAAATGAGGCCACCAGCCTGTCCCCCCTGTTACTGAAGTTGACATGTGTGCTGTGTGCTCGTCTGTTCATGCCGGCCTTCAGCAGCAGAGGCAGGTGAGGACAGGTCAGCTGCAGCAGTGGCTGACTAGGACAACCACCAGGACGACCTGCAGCAGCAGCAGGGGATGTGAGCTGTACCAGGGCATCAAGCTCCCACAACCTTGAACCATCCGTTGCTTGTGTGACCAACTAAACAAACAACTAGCTGCAGTCGCCTGTAGTGCAAGTTTAGAATCGGGCAGCTGACGGCAGCAAGGACTGCAGGAATCCTGCAAGTCACAACTCACTGGTTGAGAGTTTCCTGCGGTCAAACACCCGCACATAAGGATCCCCACAGGCAACCGCCATGAGGTGGTGGTGCACGTGGTTGATATCCACTCCCTTGCACTCCACCAGCTGCTGACGTGGCCCAGCAGTCGTCAAATTGACGAGGACATTGGGGCTGCCGTACGCCTTCTGGTCAGACAGGCGTGTGTCGTACTGTCGGATCGTGCCATCCTCACCGGCTGACCAGAACATGCTCGGCTCAGCAGCACAAACCTCAACCTCCTGGACGTGGAGACACAATGTGGGTATGTAGGTATATTACTCCATAAATAGATAGACACTTTATGTACGGGTTGATAAGATGATATATGGACAGATCCAATATAAAGGCTTGGACCAGGCTGAGAATGGGTTGGAAGTTGAGATCTGGGCTCAAGAGTTGACATTGACTGAAGACTTCCTCAGTCAAACCACTTGAGCTCACATGCCAGGGCTCTTTCATCAAACTGAGTCAGAGCATGACAATGAGCTGAGATGTGAAATGCTACTGTTGCTGTTGTTGTTGCCACTGCTGTTGTTGCCACTGCTGTTGTTGCCACTGCTGTTGTTGTTGCTGCTGGAGATGATAAGGTGATGACGATGGTGATAGTAGTGGGCGAGTTTGTGTACCACAAGATGACAAGCCACACAGCATAGGATTGAGCAGCAGACCCACCTTGACTCTGCTTTTATGGCAGTGGAAGACAGTCGTTCGTGGCACAACACGGTGCACCAGCTGGGACTGAGGGTGTCGCCTCATAGACCCTGCTGCTGCAGCACTGCTGCTGCTGCTGCGGTACTTGGGCTTGATGTTGAAGGCTCCAGCCTCCAACTCATGCAGCTGCACTGTGTAATCCATGGCACCAGATATGATGCGACTGTTGTTGTGTTTTGGCAGGAAAGCCACCCCAAAGAGGTTTGCTCGATGTTCTGTGTGAAGGGCCAGGGGGACTCTACCCGTGTCAGGATACTGCCATAACATCACCTGCAGCACCAGAAGCCAGTCACAATACTGTAAAGCAATGAAGGTCATGATTGGACTGTTAAGACGTGTAGCTGCTGATGATGAAATCATTGGTACTTCATTGTGGTGGTATTATCAACACTTGCTGCCGTGGATCTGCTGCCTGTGTCGCATATGCTGCAGTGAAGCAGGCTGAAACAATCGTTTAACGTGATTGACTTGACAAACGTAGAGGCAGCAGATAGCTTGCATTGACCGGATGTTTCCTGGGCGACCGTCATCCTCATTGCAGGGTCCAAGGTAGTGCTAGCCGTTTGCGACTGCTGGGTAGCTGGCGTCGCCGCATATGCAGCTAATTAGGCTGCATATTGACATCCAAGATGAGCATAGGGGGCCCAAGCAATTGTCCCGAGCAAGTTACCAAATGGAGCAAGATACACAACAGATATGAGTCCAGAGGAGAGCATATGCTGCGCACCTGGCAGTCGTCTGACGCTGAAGCCAAAAAAGAACCATCTTCGTTCCAAACAAGTCGGTTAACACAGCCGTCGTGCCCATGCAGGACTGTTTCTAGTGCGAGCTTCCGAGCGATTCCTTCAGGCATATGGTATGAAGCTGGGAGCTGCAGACGAAGCAGCGCACAATCAAGGTTTAGAGCAGAAAGGATTTACCAATGTCGAATGTTGCAGCAGAGCGCACTACTGGCAGATGCCACATCACAGTGCGCACCTGGCGAGCGCCCAGCTCCCTCAACAGCATTAAAGACGGATCCATAGCCAATCAGTACCGTCTCGATGTGGCAGCTCACAAGCTTCTGTCTGCCGGTCAGGTCCTGCACTAATCGAGACGTCCGCAGTTCCAACTTACTGGACCCTTCACATATGATAGTACGCATTGCATTTTTATCGAAGTCAGTTGCAACCTCAGAACACTGGAACGCCAAATCAGCACTCTGAATCAGCTATACAGTACCGCACGAATTATTCCAAGACTTCTGAACGCATTTAAAGATATCACATTCCTTAACAATGCTCAACAAGCTTTTGTGGGCCTCCATTGCAGGGGCCAGTCAGTCCCGTCCAAATAACAGTGCACACTTCCGACTCCAGCAGACTCCTTCACGTGTTCAGTCAGACCCATTGGAGCAGTTTTATGCACTTATACTGTTCAGCTGGCTTTTACCTTCTGATATGGACCGCATTGACAGCTGCTTTCCAGCTGATTAGCAGGCCAGCCAAGTATTCGCTGAGGCCCTCAGCAACATGGCATCCACAATAAAAAGCATCAGATGCTCTGACGCCAAGATACCTCATTGCAGCAGCAGGTGCTACGCTCACTGGCACAGGCCTCAGCTGACAGGACTCTGGCTGCTGTCAAAGCAGCTGCCTTCGCTTTGCTCGCCACTCGCTGTTCGCAAGTTCAACCGTGTCAAAGCTGCTGTCAACACTGAGGACTTTGAGCTCATTGAAGAACGCGGAGTCCAATTCACTCCTGGTGAGATATCAAAATTTGAAGTTCCAAACAACCCTTCCTTGCAGGCTGAGCAACTGTGGTATCACATTGCAAGGCTTCTATTGTTGATCTCTTGGGAAAACGTGTACCATTCAGCCGTGATACCTCACCATGAAAATCAAGTCTGGTCGTGAGACAGATATACACAGCATTGCGGCAATTGCGCCTGCTGCCAACCTTGATGTTGTTGCCAGGCTCTGCATTTTACCGCGCTGAATCAGCCCAGGGACGGGACCTGGCCGTTCTTGCTGCTGCCGTGCACAAACAGCAGCAGGGCACGTTGAGGGTGCTTGATGTGATGGCAGGCTCAGGCATGAGAGGAGCCAGGTACTTGTCACAGGTGAGGATTGATATCCTTGGCCATTTCATTATTGCAATATGTTGCCAGGTAGGTTCACATAAAAGAGGACAAGCAGTAACCTAGGGAACGAAACAAAGAAACTGTGTATCTGAAAGAGAGCAAAACAGTCCAGAATGACCTGAACGACAGGAGCACAAATGACTGACCATCATGTCAACAACACACTGTCACAACCTCCAGCAGCGGCAGCAGCAGTAACAGTAACAGTACTAGCAGTGACTTCCAGGCGCTCTTATGCACAAACAGTCATAAATGTGAGTCTCAACTGCCATCGCACTGAGCTCCTACCTGCTGACTGGTGTTTGACTATCTCTTTGCGTGCAGGCCGGTGCAGACCTCGTGTGGTGCAACGACCATGACACCAGGAATAATGCAGCTCTCGTGTACAATCTGGTACATGCACTTGAACAGCAGCAGCAGCAGCAGCGGCAACAACAGCCTTCCCAGCAACAGTCCAACAGCAGCAGTTGCCAGTGCAGTGGCAATGGCACAGTCAAAGACCAGGCAAGTCAGTGGTCATCAGAGGCTGAAGTTATTGCTTATGAAGGAATCAGGGGAAACATACAGCAGTGGACCAGCAGCCATAACAACGACAGCAGCAGCAGCAACAGCAGCAGCAATGATAATAGCAGAATCAGGTCACCACATGCTGTGCCTTCACAGGCACATCACCACCAGCAGCAGCAACTACAGCAGGTACGGCAACAGCAGTCGCTCTGCATTGCTGAGCAACAACAGCAGCAGTCAATGTGTTACACTGAGCAGCAGCAGCAGCAGCAGCAGCGGCAGCAGCAGTGTCGTGTAAGTCATGTTGATGCGCGCCGTCTGCTGTGCTCCACCTTCCTGTCAGAGGACTACTATGACCTTGTGGATGTGGACAGCTTTGGCAGCGACACCAGCTGGCTGGCAGCAGCAGTGGCAGCAGTCAAGTACGGGGGCATGCTTTACATCACATCGACAGATGGCTTCTGTTCAGGAGGTGAGCCGGGGACCCACTGGGCAGCAGCTGGCTGGTGTACTGCTGGTGTACTGCCTCACTGGGTGTTGACCTGCCTCCTGGAGCAGCACAGCACTGCAATGGACAGCTGACTGTCTGTCGAGTTGTAGCTTGAGCTTTGTCAGGTTACTTGCTTACAGTCTAGTTCTAGCGATCTGAATTCTAGCAGTGTTGGGGCTCTGTTGATACCCACAAGGTGAATATACTCACCTTGGGTCCAGGGTACGAGTGATCATCAACATCCTGTTGCAGGAAAACGTCCTCAGAGGTCCCTGGCTGCCTACGGCTCTTACCTGCGAGCTCTGCCTCACGCCAACGAGCAAGGCCTGCGTATGCTGATTGGCGCGGCAGTGTGCGAAGCGACCGCACAGGGCCTCGCCCTCACACCCCTCTTCTCCCTCTACTCCTACCATGGTCCGGTTTTTAGGGTTATGCTGCGGGTTGAGAGGAGCAGTGAGGGTTTAGGGGCGCAGATGGATCAGTGGGGTTTTGTGGGACACTGTTTTGTTCATGGGGAGAACAGAAGGGTTCACTGGAGAGGACTGAGCCAGGCCTGGTGCAGGTGAGCTGCTGATTTCAGATGTTAGGTTGTTTTCAGACTGTAATAAATTATGATAAATGACATCAGATGTATTTGCATCTGGTGGTGACAGTGTGCGGTGAATGGAGGCCTTTGTGAGCAGAATGACATCCTCAGTGCTGTTGCAAACAAATTGTCCTGCAGAGTCCTGTGCACTCGTTCATCCTACTGCATGTTCACGGTGAACTATGCAGCAGTGAGCGCTGTGAGAGCTGTGCTCGCATGCAGCAAAGTACACAGAGCACCATACTAAGGAGAAGGTCTCCTAGGCAGCCCAGCTGCACTCAATACACCTTCTAGACAGCCCAGCTGGGGTGCAATATCCATTTGTATGGAATATGATGCACCTAAGGTGTGTCAGTGCTACATGGTGTTATGCACACAGGTGTAAACCTGCCCAACCACCCAGCAGCAGCTCTTGCAATGATTCTGGTGGTGGCAAGGCTTCCCCCACCCCCCTGGTACTGTCAGGGCCAATGTGGACGGGACCACTGCATGATCAAGGTGTGACACATGCCTTGTGATTTCCATTCAGTTCCTATCTTAGGTGGGACATCCTGGGTCATGTCCATCTGTCAAATTTTGATTTACTTGCGCTCTGGGCAGGGACTCGCAGTGAGGGATGTTTGACCTTCTCATGGTGTGTTGGATGACTGCATCTGTCTGATGGGTTGTGATGTATTTTACGCCGTGCATTTGATACAAGTTATAAGTGCAAATCATCAGGAATACAATTGAGCTTCACTAAGAATATTGCGGAGTAGGGTTAATGCTTATGAAGTGCAAGCTCACTCTGCTGACAATGAATCTCTTTGCGTCCTTGGGACCAATGCAGCCTCTTATTCTCATGCAACTGATGACTGCTCTGACAATCAGATGACGTTTACAAGCCTTGCAACGATAAAATGCCAATCAAGTCACCAGCAACAGCGTGTTAGGTGTCATATTACACCTGATTCGCAATCACTCATGAGCTTTCTGATGGCTTATGAACAGCCAAGTCACCTGGTGCTGACTGCAAGCATGAGCTTGTCAACCAAGCAAAGCTCCTCCTCAAGTGCTGCTCGCCCCAACTTGATGATGTCTTGTGCATCTGTTGCAGCATTCATGGCCGCCATGTCTGCTCAGGCAGCAGCGTGGGGGTGGCAGGGCAGTGCGGTCGCCCCTGACAGTCCTTACCTGGTGCGGCAGTCGAAGAATAACAAGTGAGTGACATGTACAGCTCAGCAGCACGTAAGTGACAGCTCAGCAGCAAATGAGGTACGGCTTGGCAGCAAACCAGTGAGACTGCTGAGTCAGCAGCAAATGATTGGCCTTCCGACAGCATGCACAGCAATCTAAACAGCCAGAAGGTCATGGAGGCCATTTTAGCCAGTGACTGCCGGTCAGTGACAGTTGACTGAATTGTCCTTTGGCAAAGGAAGAATGGCTGCTAGGCTGCAGATTGTGCACTGCCATTTCTGCGGGGGTTGGACACTACTATTCCTGCAAACTGTTAGTGAGTTGTCCATCGCCAGGATTGGTAGCAGTGGGTATATTGGCAGTGGTAGCTGTGGGTATTTTTGTGGTAGTGGTGACATGCTTGCAGCATATAAGATGTCAGCTGTTGATGGGCGACAGCCAGCATTTTTTTGCATACTCCACTCACTCATAATCTTGCAAAAAATCATGAATCTCTTGATAATCTTTTGCGCCACCCCTTCAGGCAGCGTCCCCTTGAAGTGCTGCTGGACTTACTGCACCAGGAAGCTGCCCCCCAGCTGCCTCCTTGGTACATATGCATAGCAACACTGGCGCAGCATCTCAACACAACACCCAGCAGAGACAAACTCATTTCTGCATTGAGATCCAGGGGCTACATTGCCTGCTTGTGCCATGTTGAGGTCTGTACATCATTTGTAAACTTGTGCTAGTGGTGCATAAAGCTGGATGTATTGCTCAGCGTTAGCAAGGCCTGTCACAACTCTGCGTCATATTCTGTGACGATCAAATGTATCCAACAGTTTCTCAAGACTTGTGACTCTCTATATCGAAACTTGACCATCTGCCTTGGTGTCACAGTGTCTTAAAGGCATGACATGCCTTTAAGGTCGTATTTGGCTGGCGATTAATCAGATCACTAATAGTCTGCAATCAGTTGGCATCTAAATTCTGCAACACTTGGAATTGACACTGAAGACTGAATAGCTCATGCACATGCTGCCTGCCCGCAGAATCGAGCCTTACGCACCAATGCTACCACACAACAGGTGCTGCAAGTGGCAGTAGAGAACTGCGGTTACCAGTACAGACAGCATCCTACAACCCCAAGCACATTTCTGCAGCAGCATGATGTGGAGCTCAACCAGCATTATCAAACTATGAAGCAGCATGAGCTGTGCAGAGGGGACATCTGCTGATGCCAGTGCAGGAGCATGAGTCTTGACCTGCACAGATCTGAGCATGGCCTGAGTAGGTTGGCAAGAGTTCTTGCTCAAACACTGGTCGCGACCAATTGGGATTTGAGACGTTGCCATGACTTTTGTTGTGTACTTCAGTAGTACAGGTGTTAGCTGCACTGCAACACACCAGCTGCACCCGCGTTGATGCTGTGAAGGGACACGGTGTTGGGAGTCCATATACACTATTTATGAAAGGCATGCAAGATGTCTATGCTAGCCATACGGCTGGCAGCAATGGTGTGCGTAATATTGTTGGCACAATCAACAGAGATGGCAACAGAAGCGCTCAGGCAAATCAATCGAGGCTATTCATTGTGCAAGATATGTATTCACTTCAGTCTGAACACACTTACCAATCATACCGGTATTCCTGATATTTTCTACCTGATCCGGTAGTACCGCCTGTAGTGCTGTTCAGTGAGCCCACGCTAGGGCACTGTATAACAGCTGTACATCTTGCAGGAATGGCTGCACAGGTGACTCACTTGGTGGCAGTGACTTTTCACACAGTCAAGGAAAAAAGCCCTGTGTAGCGGTGGTCACAACCGCTGGCGGCCAAATCACTAACTGATAGCAAGTTGAAATCATGCGTATAGACGCCCCGGCGGCCTTGTTTGTACAAGAGGGCGGACGCAAGACTAATGATCGAGGTATCGGCCGGCCTAAGAACGTCGCATGCACGAGAAGTGCAGCAGTTACTTGGCAACGAAAAGCGGGATGGCCACTCCATGGAGTTCAACGGCAATGCAGTCTAATCAGCACAAACGGAACTTCCGTTGGACGCAAGTAGTTGGTGTGAGTTGGCATCGTCGCCGCGACTGGGGCGCTGCCCAAATCGCAACAGCATCGGCGGCTGCACTGATGTTAATCAGACCTTAAATCCAGCAGGAAGCAGCAAAAGTATCAGGGGATGCCTGTTTATACAGGCGTGTCCTTCGTGACGAGAGTGGGATTCGAACCCACGCCCTTTCGGACACGGACCTGAACCGTGCGCCTTAGACCAGCTCGGCCATCTCGTCGGTTTCCGCTGCCAGCCTCTCGGAGGCAGGACGGAACCCGTGATGGCAGAGGTGGTGGCACGGCAGCGTGTTGACGAGTTGTCAGCCAACAAATTGAACTGACCGGGGCAGTACTGGTTCAGCAGTACTGAGACCTGAGCAGCGGAGCTGGCTGGTCCTCAGAAGACCACCCCCTTGTAACACAAGCAAGAGCAAAGGGGCCCCAGCTGCAGAATTTATCAAGCACTCTTTGGCCGGGGCAGTACTGGCCTGACAGTACTGAGACCTGAGCAGCAGAGCTGGCTGGTCACCAGGAGACCACCCCCTTGTAACAGACACAAAACAAAACAAGCACTCAGTGCTGAGACAGGCTGTTGAGTCAGCAGTGCTGTGACCTGAGCAGCTGAGCTGGCAGCTCCTTGGCAGACTACCCCTTTGTGAGAATAAAAACAAACCAAACCCCAAAATAAAAACTCAGCCGAGCAGGACAATGTTGAATCACTTACTTGTGACCTGGGCAGCTGCGCTGGAAGGTCCTCAGGAAACCACCCCCTTATGACAGACATCAGAGGCACAGTTGCAGCAGGGCCATGACGCACCCGCTGCAACAAAGGTAGTTTTGAATGTGGTACACGTGCAGTGTATCCTCATGACACAAGACCATTTTCCGAGCAATACATCATCATCATTACCAAGACATCATCATCATCACCATATGCATCTACTGACCGCTGCAGGTGCCACCACGTGATGATCACAAGCTCCAGAACTCCACTGCTACACTGCAACACCCTTGACAACTGAGCAGATGAGCTGGCTGGTGGCCACTCCCTTGTATCAGAAACACAACACAGAAGTTTAATATTCTTGATGATTTTTGACTTCAGAAGATGATTCTTTTGAAGTTAATTTAATACATTGATGAACAAACACTGCCCAAGGCCCTACCCTCCCATGTCACACACCCTCTCGTTGCCTCGGGAGCAGGAGCACACGGTAGCAGAAACAAAACAAAACAAAACAAAACAAAACAAAACAAAACAAAACAAAACAAAACAAAACAAAACAAAACAAAACAAAACAAAACAAACGTAAGGGGCGTGGAGCCAATGGTACCGCCACCGTCACACGCCCCACCTGGCCCTCACAAACAGGTCGTCTACTTGAAGACAACAAGTACACATCATTCCTTTATTTATTCTCGCATCTTACTCGTTTGGCTCCATGTTGTATCAGACGCCCATGTAGAGCGTCCATGCCATAGCTGCTGCTCCTAGCAGTATTCCTAGCATCATGTGTGCATCTTGACCACACTTCCTGCCCTCAGGCCACAACTCAACAACACACACCTGCAGTGATGGCAGCAACAACAGCAGTTGGCTACCAAGGACCTGGACCAGTAAACCTATAACATGTGAATGCCCTGCATGCACGTGAAAGTGCACCAAGAGCCACCATGCTATCTGTTGGATGATTCATGTTTCAGAGTGTTGAAGAACACATTGATTGCCAGCTGAAGTGTGGACTGCTGAACAGTGGACCTCACGCGCTGTAGTGCCATGGCTGATGTCTCATAGTACGCAGTATTGTGATATCAGACAGATATTATCGGCAAGTTCTATCCACAACACACACAGCCAGAGCAATCCAGACATATGCAGTTGCTCTTTTCTGCCGCTGCCTTTTGACAACATTGAGTCACCAATCTGATAGCACATTGCACATGATGTTGCAGCCTGAGATCACCTTCTGCCCACAGCCAGCCATAGCCTGATTTGAAAAGGCTGTCTTCCAGGCTTGATCAACACATAGACCAACAAAATGCCCTTGCTGCATTCCTTCAACATCTCTCAGTCAACTCAACACATCAGATCACAACATAATCAAATGCTGCACAGTTGCATGCCTCAGCATAGTCTACAGGTATTGGATGTTCACATGCTGCGCCTATGCAAAATGAGATGATTGAAACCGCATAGATCAAGAAATCATTCGATGACAGTAACATCAGCGCTGATGCGTATGGTTGCATATTGCCGCTTACCATCATCATGACTCCACCAGTTGCTGCTAGCAGGTAGTCCACCTGTTGTGGTGTTGTCAAGAATGCTTTCGCTGCCAGCAGTGCTGCCGCTGCTCCAACAGGCTCACTCAGTCCAGAAGCAGTAGCTATAGCCAGCGCCTGCCACCTGTGTAGCAATGGCAACAGTGGCGGCGGTGGCTACTGCAGCTGCAGCTTACACTATCAGCTGGTGATGCTCACCATCGGGTGGCAATACCGCACAAGATGATAAAGTAGAATTTGAAATTCATGACCCTACCCACCTGTTGTTGGTAGCTGCATACACAGGCGCTGCAATCACCAAGCCTTCTGGGATATTATGCAATGCAATTGCCAGTCCCATAACAGGCCCAATATCAGTGTATGCGCTGAATGCAACAGCGAAGCCCTCAGGCAGGTTATGTATTGTCATTGTGACAGCCATTAAAACTCCGAGGCGCCACAGCTCAGAGGGGGGAGTGCTGACCCATGCAGTCTCATCACTGCTGCTGATGCTGGTATTGCCGCTACTGGTGCTGTCAGTGCTGGTGCTGCTGATGCTGTTGCAGTTGCTGGTGTTGCTGCTGCTGGTGCTGTCAGTGCTGGTGCTGCTGATGCTGTTGCTGTTGCTGGTGTTGCTGCTGCTGGTGCTGTTTGTGCTGTTGATGCTAGTGCTTGGAGTGTCCCAGTGACTCCTGAGTGCTTGCTGATATTGACTACTGGTGCAAGAAGAGGTTTGACAGTGACAGCTTGAAACTTCATGAGCCTCGGCTGCCTCCGGTGGTACCTGACCAGAGACAACTTCAGGCCAACTGTTGCTGCTGCTGCTGCTGGGCGATGATTCTTGCTGTTCCTGTTGATGTGTGGACATAATCTGGGTGCTGGGTTTCTGATTCCTCGGCATGATGCTGTCCAGCAGTGTGAACAAGAGGGCTCCTGCTGCCACTGCTGAAGTGACGCCTGCTGGGTCCTGTGCCTTGAGGGCAGTGACAATCCACAGCTGTACCAGCGACATCAGTAACATGACTCCAATAGCTGCAGGCAGGAATCAAGTGATATATATATACCTACACTTGGCGCAATGGCCGCAGGCTAACAGCAGTCAGGGGAGTGTGTACTGCTTTGGTTGGTACTAGGGCTGTTCGATCAAGTTTACTTTCAGCTGTGACTTCTCTTCACACCCAATTCGTGCTAGCTGCGTCACCATGTGCACGATGAACAGCAGCTGTCCTGTCTTGGGCTGATATCAATTGGTTGAAGCAGTGCTTGACATTGCCATGAAAATGACCAGCCGGTGAGCTGTGTGTACATGACAAGCTGGAGCACTGACAGCAGCATGACGCAGACAGCTTGGATGGTGCCGCACCTGTGCCCAACAGAAATGCCAGTGTTGATTCATCAGGTGACAAACTCACCTGCGGCAGCATACCAGGAATGTAATTAACCCAGGCTGTGTAATTGCTGGCTGATTGCTGACTGATCGAGGTCAGGCCTCAAGGCAGCAAGCATGCTGTGCAATGTATAGCATGATCAGGTGGCCTGCCCAGTGATGCAATACTGGTCAATGGCTGAGAATGACAGTGTGCTGCTGTAAACAGTCCCTCTCATGAGAATGGAGGTTCCAGTCTGTGTGGTGCTGTTGGTTGCTGCCTACCGCAATGAAGCCTCCTATGCTGGTTGACAAGCCTGCTGCTGCTGACAGCGCCAGGGGATACCAGATTGACTCCAAGCTGATTGCTTCCCGTGCAGCATCCTGTTGGTGTACAGCTGGTGCTGCTGATCGAGCATTAGTATGAACTTTTTTCAGCTGTGCAGGTTGCACATTGCAGCAGTTGCACTGCTGCATCAAGCCACGGTGGCTTTCCGCTGATAAAGCTGACGCCAACGCCTGATCAGCGGTGCCATATGCTCCACTGTGCTTGTGAAATACCTCCTGCAGCGTTTCAGGGCTGCTGATGGTCTTAAAGCTTTGTGCCTGTACTGGCGCTGTGGATAGCATGCATGCTGCAACGATTGCTGCTCCATAAAAGAGATGGCTGCACAAGCTGTCAACTGTACCTTCATGCAGGTGTTTTAAACTAAGAATGTGGGGCCTGCTTGGTGTAAGCGCGCTGCGTGGCTTCAAATGTGCCCCGAAATTTCTTACGCAAAGCGCGCGGTCTGCGGCATGCCAAGCCCGTGCAGCGCTTTTGAAGCCACCATCATGCTGCAAACACATAATGAAATCCACATGCCGTGCAGTGTAGCCCACATACAGCGTGCGCCGATGAGGGACTCTACTGCGGACATATGCAAGGAGGACATTGCCATTGGGATCTTGGCTGGTGAGCAAGCAACTCAGTTGAACTTACATGCGCTTGTTTATTGCTCAACAGCTGGCGCCTGACATGACTAACATACACCACTGCTCCAGCAGAGTGTCTCTGAGACAGCCCAGACAGAGACGGCCCAGTGAAGGCATGCTACAGTACTTCAAGGTGGCATGGCTGGTTGCGCATCACTCTGTGGGTTTACATGATGAAAGCTGATCAAGATACGGTAAATATATAATGTCTGGGACGTGCGTACAAGGCTGAGTCCGTTCAGCAAAGGGTGAGTCACTCATCCTAGCATGCACAGTCGGACTGTACCGGGTACTAGCTGCTAAGTACTATGGTAGGCTGAGTGAGTGGGGTAGACAGCAACAAGGTTGACTCAGTGTTTCAGTGGCAAACACGTGCAACTACAACACTATGCCTCTGTTTTGGACCTTCACCAGCTTTTTCAGCCGTCTGCTGGAGAAAAGGCCAGCACTGCTCAAGCCTCGCTCAAATACAGCCCTTGAGTTCATGCCATGCCGGGGCTCCCGCACAACAGCAGTAGCAAGCCTCGCCTCCCACTCATCCCACTCTCTCGGTAGTACACAAAAGCACAAACAAGCTGCCAGGGTAGCAAGGTGGCTCGGTGCTGCTTTTCTCACTGAGAAAGTCAGTGACCGCCTCAGGGGCATGGGCAGGGCTTTCAGCTGTGGGAAGTGCTTTTCCTGCAACTTGGGCAAAAGCTTGCTCCGGTGCCTGTCGCCGGCTTGGGCAGCAGCCGACCAAGCTGTGCTGCCTCCTGCTCTCCTGCGCAAGCTCCTGCTGGCTGCAAGCAACTGGCTGGTCAGCGCACACGCTGATGAAACTGCAGTATTGTTATCGGCCCGCATGATGATCTCAAGTGCAGTATTCAAAGCCTTCACTATCTTCAGCTGTTCTGGGACAAGCCCATGTTTCCTCTGCTGTTCAAGCTGCAGCACCCAAATCATGAATTTCTCATTTGTTTCTGGATCTTCTGTTGTGCACAATTGCAGCAGCAAGGACAGCAGTAAATCCAAGCCTGCTGCTCTCATGTTGTCACTTGAAACACTGGTAGCGCCACCATTGCAGCTGGCACTGCTGGGAGCTGTACTGCAGGGTTTGCAGATGCTTTCCACCGCTGCTATGCTGGCTGCTGCAAGCTGTTCAACGCCCACCAGCACTAAGAATGCAGGGTCTTTGACCTTGACCATCACTTGCTGCATGAGCTGCTGAGCTAGGTTTCTCAAAGAAGGTCGGGGGTGTACTAGGGCTCTTGCCAGAACCTGCAAGCACTGCTGTGGCGGCAGATGCTCCCATATGTATGTGGTCCGCCTTGACATCAGCCAGGAAAGCAATTGGCTGCTGTCCGCTGTGTGAGCATCGACGCTCAGGGTGTCATGGGACAACTGCTGTTTGCTAGTCTTAGTCAGCATCCGCAGAACAGCTGAGACCAGGGCACTTCCCTCTTCACTGCGTGTTCCTGGTGCTGCAGGTGATGTTGTTGCTGCAGCAATGACACACTGCTGGACAAGGTCGAGAACTTGCAGCAGTTCTTCTGCAGGTGCAGCAGCTGCCAACATTGCAGAAGCCAGCACAGCTTCAGCTGCTGTTGTAGCTGCTTTCAAGCCGCACGTGCGCTGCACTGCTGATGCTGCTGATAAGAGCGTCCCAGCAAGCTGTATATGGCAGTATGTCATTGGCACGAGACAGGCCTCGTCAATGCCAAACAGACGTCTGACTAAGCCGGTTGCTGTGTCAACCACCGCTGGGCAGCTGCCATGCACAATCAGCGCCTCTTCAAGCGCCAACACTGCCAGGTCATTGTTGAATACAAGCTTCAGGCTGTTGGACCTGACCTCAGGGACTTGACTGCCCAGGATGGCTGCTGATACAGCATTCAACTCATAAAGAGTACACTCTACAGCTAGCTCTTGGCTGGGAAATAGGTGTTTTTGACCAAAAGCTGTAGGTGATGTGTTGACTGTAGTCATGTCATTATCAGGCTGGAATAATATGTTGCGCACAATGTTGCCAAACGTGCGAGGAGTCTTGGGTGTCTCAGGTACCAGTTGTGGGCCAAGTGCTGATGAAAGAGCAGCACGTGGTTGATCGAAGCGTGCATCCTGCACCTGCTCTGCTGCATCTGCTTTCTCTGGCTGATGAATGTTGCAACTGCTAATGTTTTGTCCCCTGTTGCCACCATTATTTGCGGAGCCTCTTGCAGAGACCCTGCACATGTAGAAGCCACAGAGTTTCAACAGCCGCATGGCAGGGTATGCCAAATGCTGCTGTACTTTGACTTGTGGTATTGTGCGCTTCTCTCAGGGACTGCGCAATGCCCTTGGCCAATTTCATTAGAAGATCGTCAAAAGCTAGCATACCTGTGTCCGCAGTCTGCACTGGTGTCTGTTGACGCCGACAAGGTACGTGACTTTGCAAGGATTCGGACCTTTTTGCCCCATAACTGCGACTCAGTTGCTGTGTCCATTGTATAGAGATGTTAAGCGATGTCACCATGACGCAGCAGCCTCCATCGCTTTACAAGGTGAGTTACTGCTGTTCCCGCCATGGGCAGGTACTCCGCAGGTAATGCAACGAACTGTCCGTATGCCCCGATTGCCAATCTAAAAACGCGTGGAAAGATTTCTGCTGGTGATTGGTACTTGATGAACTGCACGCGGCAATTAAGAGACTGTTACGTGCTGTCATCTAGCATGGCACTGCCATGATGGCAGGTGCACCTGTGAACATAACCGCGACATCACGATTGTAGCAGACAGCACCAGTGGACCGTAGCAGCACCATACTTGAGCCTGCGAGAAGGGACAATTTCAGCTCAAGTGCGACCTTTGACAGACTCCATGTCTCAGAACATGACATTTTATCCGACTTAAATAGCTTTCGGGAAGTCACCAGGGTGTCTGTTTCATTACACCCTAGTTGGCGACAGCAGAAGACACACCAGTCAGCTTCTCAGCTGCCAGCTTGATGCACGGATCATCTAGCAACGAGATGCTCTCCTCCTGCTTGCCCCCTGTCCACCTTCGGCCCACAACCTCAGGAGGGTCACACACAACATCTGGCTTCAGCCCAACCTTATCAATCTCTGTGTGCTTAGGAGTGAAGTACTTCATAGTCGACACCAGCAGTGTTGATGAACCATCAGACAGCTGTATCACACGCTGCGTGCGGCCTTTGCCATACGTGGTCGTGCCAATGAGAGGTGCTGCAAGTTCATCATGAAGAGCACCAGCTACCAGCTCACTGGTAGAAGCAGTAGACTTGTTCACAAGTATAACCTGCAGAAGTGCAGCAACAACTTACACAGAGTTGAGTCCAAGGCATCACATATGATTGTTTCCAAGACGTCCAGCGTGCTGGGCTATCATCCTCTGTGGGGCCCTAGAAGCTGCATCTGGCATGAGCTGTTGAATATTGCAGTATAGGCAACAGCAACATTCCAACTTACCTATCCTGCTGAAGTGACCTGCAGGATGGAACCTGCGACATAGCCCAGCATCAAGGTTCACTCACCAGGGGGAGGTTTGTCAGCGTGTGTGCTGCAGGAAGTACAACTCTTTCTTCTTCTCCACTTTTGTCAACTACTACGCATAGCACCTGTCCCGGCCGTAGGAAGTCTACTGCAATGTCCACACCAGCTTCAACAATACCGCCGGGATTATCTCTCAAGTCTATGATGAAGCCAGAAAGCTGCTGTCGCTGCTGATCCTGCTGTGCCTCTGCACGCCTTAGCTGCTCATTGCTCTGTGGCTGCTTTGGTTGGAGCTGCTGCATGTCAATGAGTGCTTCAGCAACTTGCTGCGGTGCTGTTGCTGAGAATGTCAGAAGCTTGAGGTACCCGACGTGTTGCCCACTGCTGCTGCTGCTGCTGGTGGTGGTGGTGGTGCCACCACTGTTGCTGGTGCTGCTGCTGTTGTTGGCTGTGTTCAGATCAATGATTCCATACTGTACAGGTGCGAACTCCAGCACTTCTGGCTTGAGGTGCACAGTGTACACCCGCTCTGGTGAATACCCCGCCAACAAGTCTGCTATGGACGACCCCTTGCTGCTGCTGTTGCTGCTGCTGATGCCTCCTGCTGCATCTGCAGGTGCGATCTGTGTCATGGGCAGCACAGGGCTGGTGGTGCTGCTGGTCCAAGCTGACACATGGACTGCTGCACTGGTAAGCTCAGGCTGCCGCAGCAAGGTTACATCTGACTCCTTACTGAGCAGCTTATACACCTGCCTACAGGGCATGACAGCAATTACCACAAACTACATGGTGAAAAAACTGACCAGTGGCAGCACCAGGCGTCACAATTCAAGAGACACTGAGAACCTGCGCTTTGACACACATAACAGAACGTACCTTGCATCTTGCATCATGAGAACAACAACCGATCATTCAAGCCTAATTGTGCTTGCTGAAGCAGATGCAGACCGAGGTGCAGCTGCTGTTGAAGTGTATTCCTACTGTGGCTGCTGGCACACAGTGCAGTTGCCACAAGCTGGCTAGCAGATTCAAGGCGTGGCTATCCAGATCCACACAATACCAGCAGCATGGAGCAATCAGAAGCGTACGGCAAGCCTCAGTGATTGCCAACTGCATGCACTCAAGAGCAAGTACCTCCACAGACTGCAAACAGACACTTCCTTCCAGCAGCCCCCAATTTTTTCATACCTGAGCTCTTTGCCCGCTATTGGTTGGCCTTGTACCTCCAGCAACACATCCCCCTGCTTCACCCCTGCGGCCTCTGCAGGACTCCCCTCAACCACAAATGACACCAGCAGCACCTGTGGCCCTTCAACTCCTGCAGCATCACCATCTGCTGCTGCTGCTGCATTGTGGGCGCCAGACTGTCCTGTTGCTGCATCACTAATCAGCGCAGCGTTTGCATAAATTTCTGCACTGCTGTCGCCTGCAGCCATGGCGACCATGGATGGGCTGCTGTCCCTGTACTGTGCTGGGGCATCAGGAGGTGGTGCTGCTGTTGGGTCACTGTTTGGGTCATTGACAAGGCCGGTCAGCACAACCGGCTGCAGGCCCAGTCCAGTGGCGACAATCTGCACATTGCCGCAGCAATAGCACAGTCCACAGCAATGCTTCACATAGTGCGCAATTGAGCAGAACATGCCGTTTGGGAGTGAACCTGTTGCTGCAAGCACGCCCTCCTCTGGGACACACCCTGTTATCTGCATAGCTGCCATGCAGCCGCGCACATTTTCTCACGGCAGGATATCAGGAGCAGTACCCTGGCAGGATTGTAGCTGTGGTCATGTCACTGCTGAATTTACCTTTCCTTGCTCTTCTGCTGTGAGTGCTGCTGCATCATCTCCTTGCAGGAGCCTGGTGTAAGGGTCACCAAGGGACGCCAGCAGCTTGTTGGTTATCTGAGTGACATCTGATGCACTGGATGCCTTGAACGTCTCTGCCAATGCATCCTGCAAGCCAGCATGACTGTGTTCAAACTATATACTCAACATGTTGCTGGTTGTATATTGTTATAATGTTACTTTATTTTCAGTCTGCAGATGCACAGCTCAGCAGGTAGTCCTGGAATAGCCTGCAGCTGAGTCCACCCAGCGCCGTGTGTGCGTATGTCCTGGTCAACTTGCACTGTGCTTGCGTACCTGAATAGCCTGAGTCCAGTTGCTGTGAGAAATTTCGTTTTGATCCAAGTACAAGGTTTGCACATAGGCCCAGCTCTCAACCATTGTTTGTTGGGCTCGCCTGATTTCTTGATTGGATGATGCTGGGAATGCGATAGACAGCTCTTCTGCTTGCACAGGTGCCTAAAGCAGCAATATGTGCAAGCAGGAGTTGTCATCAGCATCATGGGGTGCAGCAGTTGCGCCAAGCCACCAAAGACACCATACTGGCACCTGTGCAGTAGCCCGTCCTGCCTGCTTGACCCAATGGCTCAGCATGTGGGCAATATATGTGGCTTGAAGTTTCCCGCTGGCCTCTTTCTTATCTGGACCGAACTGATACCACGATTCTTAAATCAATCTGTGGTCGAGACCTGTGGCAGTGCTACTTCAGTACAGCTTCAAACGGCTGGTGATCAGATACTGACAAGGTGTGGGCTGCAGATAATTACATATGCTAATTGTGTGTCATCACTGACCTGAAGCAACAGCCCCAGGCATGCTGCACTTGCCAAGGACCCTGCTAGAGTCCTGTGAAGCAATTTGGACTCCTGCAACTCGTTGACCGTGTGTGACGAGTGCTTCACAGCCTTGACAAAGTGTTTGCGTGTAAAATCTGTTGACGTTGCAAGCCGCTGCATGCTTACGCCTGGCTTGCGAGGGATTGCGCTAGTCGGTTGCGCCATCGACAGATGCTGATGTGCCGCGAAGCACATGGCCTGGTCTAATAAAAAGATCAAGAGCTTGTAGGCACAAAACTTGTCTAACCTCAAGGGAAAGATGCAAAGCAGCAGATACGCTCTATCGCTGTACAAACCAGAGGAATGGGTGGGTATGCTGGACACCAATGACGGTCTACTCTGTTATAGGGATCCACAGGGAGCACAAGACAACATGAGGCAATCAACATCTGATGGTCAATCGTCCAGGTACAGCAGATGTCATACAACGATATGCATGGGGTTTTCAATGCAGTGTGGGGCATCCTGTAAAAAATCTAGCCATGCAGCGAGTTGAATTGCAATGGCAAATGTGCTGACATGCGTTGTGAACAGATGTGTTTGTACAGGGAAAGCAATGCTGCTGGGTAGTCACAATGGCAGTCGCAGAGTGGCCCACGAAGGTGAATGATGACAGTCACCATACATTTGACCAGGTGTGCTGTTGACACATGCATTTGCCATTGCATCTCAACTTGTTGCATGGCTCAATTTCTTTTACATGTGCTGCACCACGACTAAAAAATGCAGCTGCTGTGTAGCTGCTAGTGGCTCACGAGTTGGGTGGCTGTGATACAGCAGAGCACCATGAAAGTATAACATATGCTGCTGCTACTTGGACCGTGACAAAGCTGCTGCGTATCACATCTGCTGCCAGATGCAACTGCTGCTGCTGCTGAGCTGCTGCTGTGGTGAGCTGAGAGGCCGCTCTGTCAATGCCCTGCCAGTGATCAGTGATGTAAACCAAACCTGCTGCTAGTATTGCTCGATGCTGCTGATGATGGAGATCATATAACGTATGGCATGGACTTCATTGTATGCAACACAATAATGTGGAGGCAGCCATCATTCTGCACACCAAAGTGAATGTCTCCTCAGGCACAAAACGCAGCTGGCTTATACTTGACACTGAGGATAACAGGAAACAGCAGCTGCAGACTCCGAGTGAGGCACAGCAACCATAAGTTCCTGTTGCTGACGTGGGTGTGCAGCTGCTGGCATGAACAGGATGTGGGCCTTGCAGCAGTGTTAGAAGCAGTAAGGCTGTGGATGCTTCACGGCCTGATATGCACCCATCTTTGCCTGAGAAGCTGCGCTGCAGTGCCTCGACATTTTTAACTTAAGAAGGCCTTGCCGCCCGTACACCACCAGTGCAGGTTTCAGCCCAGTACAGGCTGGTACTTGCCAGACCAACAATTGTCGGTGATCGGAGCCAAGGCTTTCCTGTATAACCAGCTGTCAAGAAGATACATCGTCATCCCTAGTATACTCTGCTGCTGCCTCGAACCTGAACGCAGCTCCCTTCCTTCTGCGACTTAACCGCGCATGCATGGCAATATTTGTCAGCATTGCCCTACTAACAGCTCATTTCTAGAACCACTGTTCCTATCAGGTTCTCAAAGAAGGAGAACCGAATGGGCAAGTTATTGTTGTGTCCTGATAACTGCCGCTTGCAGCAGCCCTATGTGGCACTGTGCAGTCGAGCCACACGGGAAACTTGTTACTGCTTTGCTATTGTGATGAAGGGCCAGCTGCTCTTCAGCGCCGTTGGCACACTACTGTTGCATTCAATGCTGGGCTTGGCAGCATGCTTGGCAGCGACTGGTCGAAGGCGCCAGTTTAAGGAGGTTTGCAAATGCCTAGCGTCTAGCATCGGGAAGTGCACAGGACTACGCCCTTGGGCAGGCCTAGCAAGCAGCAGCAAAGACTAGCGGATCGTTCGTCGCCAGCACATGCGCTTAGCTCAGTAGCTATATACCGTACCAGATCATGGCTTTTTCCGGTCCTCCGATGGACGGCATCAAGCGCACAGCCGAAGAGGCTGGTTTGGATGCTGGTCCGGACAGACCCGCGAAATCGTTCAGAATCGAAGGTGAAGGCCGGTCACATGCGTTCGATCAAGCACTGTAGTTGCCATCACTCGGACTCGCTGCAGCAAGCCCGGGCAACCCGCGTATCTAAACCGATGTCCATGTTCTGTGGGTTTGCAGACTTCTTGGAATCGATGGACCCTTCTGTGCGGATCAAGCTACGTTCGATGTTCGACGACGGATTGGTAGGCGCAACTGTCAGGTTTCTCGCGATCAGCATAGATTATCTGGCCTAAGGCTATGGCTGATCTCCTGCACCTTGCTGATAGTGATGCACCACAGCAATTCAGCACCACCACATTATTCTGGATCAAGGATACTGTTTCTTTAAGTTTTGCTACTAAACTTCTTTGAGTAAGGAATCGATATTCGACATGCAGCAGGTTCTCAGCAGTTGGCCACCACACAGCCTAGCTGTGGGGCTCTACTGAAGCACCAGTCACAAGCACCTGTGAGCAACTTGTGCTCTGCAATAGGTGAATTCACCTCGCCGTAGTGCAGCTGGCACAAGGCCATTATAGGGCATGCCTGCTCCTTGCGCTGCATACGCCCATTGACAGGGTTGTCAGCGGATGGCAGCATAAGCGACAAAAGCAATGGCCCTCATATGTCGTACAGCAGTGCGCAGAAACTGATACACAGGCATGGGTTATAGTTGTTTCAGCTGGTAGACCAAATGTCAGTATCTAGATATTCTAGGTTAATAATAGGCCTTTGGATTGTCACCCTTGAGTGGGTATGATCTCTTGGCAATAATAACAGCTCTTTCACAGGAACAATATTTTCCACACAATACCAGTTCCCAGCTTACACCTGTTGTTGGGCACAACTATACGCAGCTGTGACAAGACCATGGGACATGTGACAGCAAGATAATTCTTGATGTCTCCACAAGACATCCCAGTGGCCACATGCAAGTTTTGGCTCCTCACGGCTTAAGGGTGTTCTCACTTCTGCTATAATGTACGTTTGTCAGCAATGCGGTCAGAGTGTGAGTCTGCAAAACGTTGTGCAAGCCTTGCAACCATTCCAGTGATCATACCAGAACATGCATGTTGTGAAATTGCCAGCAGTCACACAGTTTTGCACCAGAGTACTTTGCAGTTGCAGCTACAGGCTAGCTAGCCAAATGGTCTGTGCACATGTAGTACTCTTACGTATTCCACGTCTTGCTACAACCTTTCAATTGCACATACATGTATGCGCACCTTCATGCTGTAAAGCCAGAAGCAATGCATGTGTGCTAGCAAGCACACTACAGGTCTCAGGCAGCGTGTACACATTTATTAAGGTAGCCGTTGCTGCTATGCTTCATTAGTGAACACAAGTAGTCATAGTCTCCAGGAATAGATATTTTAGACAATGTCTTTGCATTGAGGCCTCTAGAGCGTTATATACATGCACAGTGCCTGTCCCATTGCAGAGGGGTCGGGGCGTAGCACACATACTAGGTCCTTGCTAGAGCGTCAGTGGCTAGGGGTAATGGCGTCTATCCACGGGGTAAGCCGCAGCTGTACCCAGGTACCTAATCAGCTGTTGTTAGGCCCATCTCCCGCATCACAGTATGATTGCAACCTCTTTTAGGCCGTTCTAACCACTTTATCATTGCATCTGCCGCTGGTGCTGCTGCTGTCTTCTTGGACTTCTCTGCAGCTCCAAGCAGCTGATCTGGATGAGAGGAATATTGCAGAGCTGCGTAAGTTTGATGCTGCTGTTGCGCTGGAGATCCTTGAGCACTACAGTTCATCAGATCTCAGTGCAGTGCGCAACAGACGGGCTTACCTAGCAGGTGCCATCAGGCGAAAGTCACATCTGGCCAAACCCAGTGCAGAGCAGCCAGTAGTGCCGCCCACACTGCATCCTGATGTGCAGCAAAAGTATGATGATCTAATGGCTGCAGGTGGGCTCTTGGGTCTGGTGTCAGGGGTATATGGGGTCCGCTGAGGACGTAAACCCTGACACGTGCCAGCTGTGCTCAGTCCTAAAGGCTGTCATCTGGCATGTGGCATAGCATTGCCTGATAGAATACAAGTGGCATATTGGGCCATAGCATTGTTGATCTGTGCATCTGTACAACTGCTTCACTGCTGCATTGCACCAAAAGCTGCCAACAGTTGCAACCCTGCCAATGCATCTGGTCACTCCATCTGTTGAACAGAGGCGCACATGTGGTGAGAGGGGTTTGCTGGATGCTTTTCTGGGCTTATTGGTTGCCTGCAATGCAAAATACTGGAGACGAGCAGTTGTGGGTGTGTGAACTACATCACCCAGCTCTGTGCAAGTGCGCAGTATGTTTGCACCTGATTGCCAGCCTGAAAGTGTCAACACCAGCACAGGGACTCAAGTGCACCACACTGACTGGATGCTGATGTTGTTGATATGGTGCTGTCAGGTGCTATACGCTCACATGACCTTGACAAGAGGTGTCTAGATACGTTGGCCAACCTTCCACCTCACACAGCCATCAAGGTGCTGGACAAGTAAGTCACAATGCGTCCCCTGTGCGCGCAATGAGTCTGAATTGGAAGTTGTGCAGCATCTTGCCCATGTCTTTTGGTGTGCTGATTGGTCTTCCAAAGGCCTGGCTTGTGCTGTGCTTAGAATCAGTAGCAGCTGATTCAGCAGCGCATGGAGTAGAAGTGTGGACATGCAATGCTCAGGCTGGAGTGCTTGTATGTTGACATCGTTTTTGCTAAGAGGAATTTTATCGTCATTGGTGGACGTGCCTTGCCCCGTGCAGTTACTCTCAAAGAGACTTCTCGGACATCCGCAACCCCGCAGCGCTGTTTATGTCAACAGTCAAGCAGACAGTAACGAGCCAAGGCGGGGACTACAGCAATTATGCAGGTGGCGGCAAGGGCAAGGGGGACAGAGGGTACGGGGGTAGCAGGGGAGGCGGACGTGGTGGTGGCCGTGGTCGCGGAGATGGTGCTTATCATGGCCATGACCACCAACCTCCACCACCACCAAACAGACCTGGCCATCCCATTGCTGCCATCACCCCTTCTGCTGAGGGCATAGCAGCTTTAGCTGGGGTTTTAGGCATGCCAGGTCTGCAGGGTGTAGCTCAACCTGGGGCCATACAGGGTTTTGGACCCAGTGGTGTAGCAGCGTCAGTGGGTGCGGGTGCCATTGGACTTCCACCAGGAGTTCAGCTGCCGCCTGGGGTTCAGCTGTTGCCTGGGGTTCAACCGGGTGCCATATTGTCTGCTGGCGGTTTAGGGGGTCAGCAGTTCATAGTAGGCCCAAATGGGGTTTTAACACCAGTAGCACCAGCCGGCGGGACCCTCATTGGAGCACCAGTAGTGCAGCAGGCTGCACTGCCTGGTGGTGTACCGCCTGGTGCTGTGGTACCAGGTCCTGGTGGTGGTGTACCGCCTCTGGGGTTGCCAGGTGTACCGCCTGAGTGGGCAGCTGGCAGGAAGCAACATGGGCTGGAGCAGGCGCAGCTGGGAGTGAGGGTGGGGGAGTTTCATGGGTTGTCACCGTTTGCTGTGTTTGTGCATCCATCACCTGCTTTCAAGCTGCAGCAGCTGTGGGATGATGGCAATGAACTGGTGAGTGGTAGTGGTGGCGCAATTCAGGGAGTCAAGATGTTTGAGACACTTTTTAGTTTGAATAAAAGCTGGTGCACCTGTGGATGGGCGCACTGAGAGGAATTTGCATGGTCATATGCATTCTCCTTCTGCAGAAGGCCTGTCCGATTAACGCCACTAAGGGGTGCTGCTTCTCTCACTGGGTCCGGAATGACAGTAGCTTCCCTTCAGCCTGTCCCTTAATAGATGACCAGCTGTGAAAATTTCATCTACGTATTGTTGCATGGATACTCTGTTTATAATCCTGTGTTGCTGCCGCTGCTGCTGCTGCTGCTGCTGCTGCTCAGGTATCTATGCTTGATGACAAGGTGTGGCAGGTGCTTGCTGAGATCCCCGCTGCTGAGGCCCTGTTGGTGATTGAGGATGCCGGCGAAGCTTTGGGTAACCCCAACTCAAACATTCGAAACATCAACGCTTACTTCATGGTGAGCAAATGCTGGTCAGGCATGTAGTGCTCCTGATGGTTTGGCTTGAGTGAATGGTCATATGGCTGGCCCGCTGCAAGTGCTGTTGGCAACACTTGCAAACCCAGTGCACATACAAAGCTTGGATGAGTCTGTGCCACTGATAAGCCAACATGCACGTGCTTTCTTGCTTATGTTGATGCTTGCCGCCATAATGCTTGCCGTGTTTGCTCTCCTGCAGTCCGTTGTTCGGCGCCTGATTCCGGGTTATGGTCGGCCTACTGGCAGCACTGGGGGTCAAGATCGAGGGGACCGTGGTGAAAGAAAAGGCGGAGGTTATGGCAGAGACAGGTGGGGCAACGAGCACTTCAAAGTGTCTTCTGTAACAAAGTCATTGCTGCAATGCATAGTGATGAACATGGCTGCTGTAGTAGATTAAGACACTGTTTGACCTGATCAGCCCCAGCAGCTGCGCTCTTGCTATAGTAGCATCATCGGCCACTGTGACAGATGCAGTATCACACTGCAAAATTGGAAGCTGGGGATAGAACATGGAAACAAGAGCCGCCTCTGTTGCTGCTGCTGTACTCTCCTCTTGCTGCTGCTCTACAGATATGACCGGGGAGATAGGGGCGGTGGTGATGACTACAAAGGAGGTGGCTATGGCAGAGATGGAGGGGACTACAGGTGAGGGTTGCTTCGGTCTAACAAGGAACTACACACACATTTGCTGCTGTACCCCCTACAATGATGCCGGTGCAACGCTTCAGCTGCCAACAGCTGCCCTTGCTTGAGCATCATTTGCTGTTGACCTTGCAACAAGCGGTGCTTTGGGCTTTTGCACCAGCACAGTAATGAACAGGCAACCCTTCTGGCCATGTTAGCCTTCTGGCCATTGTAAACTGCTGCACACTTATTACCACAGCTTGACTCATTCTGGTCCTGAACACCTGTTTTCAGTACCAGCCAATCTCATGACAATGATGATTGATACGACACCACATTGTTGTGGTGGCTAAATGCAGGTCTAGCGGTGGGTATGGTAGCCGGCGAGATGCTGCCCAGACAGGAGGCACAGATAGCAGCAAGCAGCAGCACCATCAGCGAGGGGTGCCAGCAATCCATCTGCTCATACCTGAGCTAAGAACTCGTGCTGAGGGTTTGTGCCGCGAGCATACCCCACTGTTGCGTGAAGAGCACTTTGATGAGGGTGTCATTGCTGTGCTGAACCGCTTGGGTGCTACCGACGGTGTCAAAGTGTTAGATGAGCTGGGCAATAACAGTTTGGTAGGTGTTAGGAACTTGCCTGCATACATCATGGGGATCTGCAAGCGTCATGGCAGCGGTGGTGGCGGCGGCCAGTTTGGTGGCAGGGGAGGGGGAAGGGGAGGGAGAGCAGGGGGCCGCTCTTTCAGGGTGCCAGATTTCTCATAGCTAACTTTATGAAAAGAAGTATGCCGCAAGTGCCGCAATGTGGCTGATCAGCTCACAGTAATGGTGGCCTCATGAAAGCGTTCTTATAGATCTTGCGAGTGAGGCCAGGGCCATGATTGTCATCTTCACTTGATTGATGTTTATCCTCATGCGATGCTGCAGCCCATCCAATGGGCACCAGATGGGATGCAGTACATGGGGCACATGCACATATGGACTCAGACCTGTTCTATAATTAAAGCGTTTGATCAACTAATGTGAGCTACATTTGTAGTATGCCCTCCAACACGGGTGACTAGTGCAGAGCCTCAGAGGCTCCCAGTGCCCGACACAAAGTTTGCCTGGGGTGTAAACAAACCTGTCAGGAAGTAGAATGGAGTGAGACGCCACGTTGATAGAATATTTGTATCTGATTCACTGTCACATATATGTATATACAGCGCCGTTGCTGTTGCAACTGCTAATCCAAGTTGCTCAATAATCAAAAGAAAGGTAGTAACTGTACACTTGCTGCATGTATCAGCCATTCCGAGGCAGCCGCAGCAGCATATAACTACAGTACGTCATACTGTACAGTAGTGCAGACAGCTACGCACCTTGGGCCCCAAGGCCTCAGAGCGCAGGGCACTCGTGTTACCGTAACTGAAGTGATGGCAGCAGCCTTGTCAACCGGGGTTACCCACCGGTGGGCCCAAATGCATGCAATGAGCACCAGCCAGATTCAGCATTGCCGGCGGCATGATGCATCAGATTTGTCAAGCAATAACTCATGAGTGACAAGTCGATCACTGATTCTTGGCATCGCTGAGTGTGGAACCCAGCAACTGGGCCGCCCAGGGGTAAAGTTTACGTCAATTCTGCACCAGTAGACAATCAGATGCAGCAGTATGAGGGCGTGGCTTGCAAACCAGATAATCATTAGGGTTTATAGGCTATCTGGTTATCTCAGCTACTCCCCGTGCGGCACACATCCAACACCCATTGGAGTCAACCATTCTGACAACTTGTGCACTGCCATAGTCAGACCGGCCATATCTACGAGAAACTAGAGTAAAGGCTTCTTCATTACGTGCATCAACTGCTTCATATCTGACTCAGATATATAGAAGTAGGACTTCTCCATTCCACAGAGAATGAGGCATACATGCCAGAAAGTGCTTCCAAAGAGGCCTACTGGTGGTATGCGCCAAGCCATTGAATGACTTCCATGGGACATGCTATGATAGCTGCTCAGGTATAAGCACATCATGTGGCACTGGCTGCTGTACTGCCGCGGGCCGCTGTCTGTAAAAGACTGGTCAGCATGAAAGGGCATACATGATTCGACACCACAGACCACTGCTTCCAGAACCATTCCACACGACTCCTCTTCTTGCCAACCTCCCAGCTCTCTGTACAGCAGCAGTCATCAGCTTCTTCAAAGGCAGGTCTTTGGGTTGCAATTGCAGCAGCTTCAAACCGTTGATCTTCCTGCAGTACTCAACTGCCATCCTATCCCAGGCATCTATCTCGGGTGCAGACTGTCTTCGGACTTGAAGGACCAAAGCGTGGGCCAAATCTACAGCAGGCTCCATGGCTGGCATATACTCTGCTTTCCAGACCACTGCCATGGCTGAGTTTATCACTCCCACAATCTCCAAATCCTGCGGCTCCACCGACCAGTCCAGCCGCGTTGCACCCTGCGTGTTCCATTTCCTGGGTACCAGCTGAAGTATCTTGGTGTTGTAGCAGAAGACTGCCTCAATGAGATGCTGTTGAAGCTCCAGTATTGGCAGCAGGGCTCGTGCATTGGGTTTGCAATACTCCTTGTAGCGGAGTATCCTGCTGCTGCTGAGAGATCTGAGTACACTGAAGGTGGCTGTATGCAGGGTGTTGACTAGGGCATTGACCTGCTCTGGGACACCTGCTGCTGACCATTCCCAGATCCTGCACTGCCTTTTGAATGCTCTTATGAGTTCATTTGCAGCCAGCTCTACATAAAAACCGCCGTGTTGGTATGCTCCAGCAATCAGCCACAGGACCTGCTCAATCTCAAGGACCGACCAGACGTGCAGGTCTCTCTCATCATCTGATGCTGAATCAGCAGCTGCAGGTGCCAGATCCAGCTGTGGTGCGCCTGTGGCTGGCTTGATTGGGGCAGTGTGCTGCTGCAGCTTCTTCTGTAGGCCAATAGGAAGGCTCAAACTCACTGCATGTCTAGCACATGTCAGCTCAAGCCCCTTCACCGCCGCTGCTAGTTGCCCTGTGCGGTTCATCTCAAAGGCTGATGGACGAAGGTGTGCAACATGTGGTGTACAGGACTTGAACCCTGTATCTGCCCTTCCGAAGTCTTTTTTGTTGAACCAAGGCTGTGAGGTTGCTGTATCCCAGTCTGCTTGCATGGACCGCAGCCGCTGCCCTGGTGTTAATGGAGTGGCCATCCTGCCAGTGGGGGTTACTCTGACCGCTGTGACAACAGTTGATGCATCTGCCGCAAGTGTATCATTGACAGCAACTGAAGATATCACTGGGCTGGCGGTGCCGTCAATGCCAGTTGGTAGGACGGGGTCAGCTGTGGTGGGAAATTCTGTTGCAGGTTCAGCATCATGTGACTGGGCCAGAGGGTAGTTGTCCTGTGTTGCTACGCTGTCAGCTCTGCACAACTCCTGCTGCATTATCTGGCTCTTCCTGCGGAATACAAAGCTCTCATTTCTGCTGCTGACTCCAGAGTGGCAGGGCAGGGTACCTGTGGCAACAGCTGACTTGCTACGAAAAACCGGGCTGTCGTGTAGGCCTAGCTCGCCTCTTGAGAACTGACAAACAGATGCTATACGGCGTCTCTGATGCATTTCTGCTGGGCTTATGTTGGTGTCAAGCGTACTTAGGCGTCAAGTCGGAGCAGCTGAGTGCTGGATGGGAGTTCTAGTGTCCCATGCAATAACCTGCGTATACAATCAAGAAAGCACATGATAAGAGCCCGCTCATACTCCTTCAAGCGGCTTGACACAGACATCAGCCCGCCACTGAGTAGTTTGAGAGGTTGTTCCCATATAATCACAGCATCAAAGGCATCATCAACACATTCACTCAAAAGGCGGGTTGCCATGCTGTTTCTTGGGGTTGGTCCACTGAAGTGCCTCTGTCCTTGGACAAGAGATACTGGACAACTCTCAGGCGTTGCAGTCGGTCCTCTTACCTTTGCAGATAATTGCGGCTGATAGAGCAGCCGAACTTCAGAGCTTCTCACGCTCAAGTCGGATGTGGAGCACTGTTTGGTGAGGTGCAGCAAATATTGCAGCAAATGCAAGGTGTCGTACGGTGTTTTACAGTTTAAAACCCATTGCAGCATTGCATTGTGTAAGAGTATGCACAAGCTCACAGCTCGGCTGCCTGGGGTTCTGGCTGACAAGGGGTGCTGACTGCGACAGCACTGTCAGTGCACACAGCTCAGCACATACCATCATGGTATGAGTTTCAGGCCCAGCAAGTGATATTGTTGTCCACAAATATAAATAATACAAGGCTCGCTAAGGTGCAAAAGAGTCAATGCGGTATTAACTCACAGGGTACCAACTGGATGAGTTGTGCAGCAAGGAGGTGGCTGCTGTATAGCGCCCACAATTCAGCATATCATGATGCACAGCACTGAAGCTGTAGCTGCACAATTACAAGTACACTGTGGCACTGTGGCATCGAGGCTCGCTGCAAGTGCAGCAAATTGTGGCAGAGCATTGCTGCCGGCAGTGGCTTTCTGGCTGTAGCAGAAGGAAATGAAGAAGGAATACTCTTCAGCATCTCAGAGTGATTCAGAGAGACGTCGACGTCAGGTGGCTCTTTAGGCCTGTCAACAAAATGGCCACCAGTCAATGCCACAGTCAAGGCCCTAGGGCTTGAGCCCGCTTTCCAAAAGACGAATATGAAAGCGGCCCTCAAAGCTATGCTGAACAATGAAATATCATATTATGCTGCTGTGTGCATTTGCAGCCACTAACACTGATGTTGAGGCTGCTGCGCAACAGTGCAGTGTGCAGGCACTGAACTGGATGGTATCTCAATATCAACCTGATGAATGTGAGTGAGAGAGCCTGCAAAAGTATCTTATAAGATACGTTTAGGATTTGAGTGCATCAGCCGTAGTACCAGCCAGCAGACATGGCACTCGCCAGCCGATCGCTGCTACAGCTGGTAATTTGGCAGCGATGCAGCCAGCGGACGACACAGGCCGTTCTCAGCTGCGATATAATGCAGCTTAGCTGCGCGCTGGGCAAGCAATGGAGTGACATGCGATCATATGGCACGGTATGGCCCTCTCTGCTGCTGCTGCTCATCACCTCGTCGACAACCTTGTAGCTTGCGGCCATGCTCGCGAGAACTTTCATTGTGCTGCAGAGAAGCTTGCAGACTCAACCTACGGTATTTGCAGCTTGTGTATTGGAGCGCTTGCCGGTACGTACATCAGTCACTATATTGTGCACAAGGGACAGCAGCTGCCCTCCCCCCCCCCTCTTGACTTCCAGCAGTCGCCTTGATGCTTGATATGCAAGTTCCCAACCCTGTACCGCATCTTTGCAGCAACTTCCATCAGGAAGAAATTGAGGCTGCAGCTGCCGATCTGCAAAGCTCCATGTTGCATGACCGTCAGACATTTCATGGAGTCCTCATCCTGCAGTGAGCTGTCACCATGGCAGCTCATCCTTTCTATGGCGTACCTGCAGATAGTTAAGTCTCCACCACCTGAATGGGAGGCGGAGTACAGAGCATGGACTCAGCTGAGAAAATCCAATGAGGGAATGATTAAGCAGTACCCCAATTTGGTAGGTGCGCCGTTCAGCAGCTGCCACTGGCTAGACAGCAGTGCCAACCACAGCATAGGACATCAGAGAAAGTGGCAGTTACAGCAACTTGATGGGCAATGCAGCAAGTCAATGCATGCTCAGATGACCGGGACAACAATAGCAGTGGCAGCAGCAGCAGTTTGACACTTTTCAGGACAGCTCAGCAGCAAATCCAACAAGCTGCAGGCAATGCACTGCCAGAGCATACATCAGCCTTGCTGTACTCATCTTCCAGGACAAGAAACAGAAGTCCCGAGTGGAGTATGACCACAACCCCCTGGACCTGGTACCTAGCACAACTAGAGCTGATGAGCAAGGTGATGTCAGGTAGGCCACCTGGGCAGGACCCCCCAGTCACACCACACAAGGGTCCAGCATCACAGAGGCACGCAGCTGGGACACACAGCTCATACTGCACTGCAGTTGCAAGTTGTCCAGCGGCTGCTGCTTCCACTGTGTAGTAATTGTGTAAAGTAACCCATGCTCATCATTGCTTGTAAACTGCCTGCATCCCGCTTGTCTTTTCTGCTGCTGACCTGCTCCTGCTCCCGTATTTCTGTGCAGCACAATGAAGCGGCGGTTAGCGGACAAGCTGGTGTTGCTCGTAAAAGCCCACCAGGACCCAGCAGCAGCAGCAACAGGTAGCGCAGCAGGAGCTCAGCCGGTGTGGACATTTCCATTCACTGCTCATAAGGCAGGTGAAACTATCAGGGGCACTGCTGAGCGGGCCTTGAAGGAGGCTATTGGTCCCTCACAGGTGAATGGGCGGTTGTTTGTCCTTTCTCTCAAGCCATGGTTGTGTATATATATGTGTCCCATTAGCCATAGCAATCCTGCCATCGGCCCCATGGTTGTGTTACTTTATCTACCCATAGTACGGTACCTCTGGAGCAAGCAGTGTGCTCGGCCGGCGATTGCTTGAGGCAGATCACAGCAAACAGGGCCCAAGGCTCTCTGAAGACATGCCTTGGAAACAGCATGTGTTGGAGGATTACTGATGCAACAGGATCTCTCGACTTTATTGCCTCTGGCTTGGCTGCACACCACAATGTCTGTTGGCAATCAATCACCGCCTATGAACAGTAGCCGTGCTGGAGGGTCCACAGTAGCCCACATGCAGCTGTCATCACGTAATACCCACACAATGTGGCACATACAGTGCATCAGTAGCCATTTGTTGAGTGCTGCCGTACTGCTGCATTCTGCTGCTTTGTTCATCCTAAGGTCTACTTTGTAGGCAACGCACCTATGGCACATTTAGACCTCAGAAGTGGCACAGACAACAGTAGTAGCAGCAGTACGGAGCAGGAAGCCCCTGCAGCAGCAAACGGCAATGACACTGGCAGCAGCAGCGGCGGCGGCAGCAGCAGCAGGAAGAAGCAGCGGCCGAATGGTCGCATATTCTTCCATTTAGCCACAGTAGTGAATGACCCTTGGGACGTGGTATTAGATGATGGTGCTGTATCTGGTCATGCATGGGTCAGCAAGGAGGAGCTGGGGAATTACATCAAGGATGAGAGGTTGCTAGCACTAGCACATCACATGTTTTGACCAGGTGTGCTGTGTACTGCACCTATTTCGGCTGTGCTGTTGATGTGGACATGAATCGTTCGATCAGGAACTGCACATTAGCATCAGTGACCAGCCAGTAAAGAGCTGGATTGTGGCAGGCAAAACAAGTATTGCTTTTTGAACCTGTTGGGCTTCATCTAGCAACAGGCCGGACTCAGGTCAGCAGTGCGATGGAACTACATTGATGTTTGAATCCTTTGGTGAGTGGCCTGCCTCAGGCTGAAGCTGTTTGCTGGGCCCTTTTTGGCCAAAAGGCAGCCTGAAATGAAAATGAAATCAGGCTGAGCCAAACCGGCCGCTCCGGTAGCCTACCGTCGGACGGTACAAACACGTTCGGCATGATCTTCGGGATCATCTTTCGGGCCTTCGTAGGCCTCACTTATTCATATCATTCGGGGGCCGCAGGTATGCCACATAAGTTATCATGCGGCTCACTGCCCAGCTGGAGACGATATTTGTATGTGACGCTGCACTGCCCAGATCTGATCGCAGATGTGCTGTATAGTCCGCATCAGGCTCAATCAGGCAAGGTTGTATCAAACCATGTGATCTGATGTGCTTGGTGAGTCTGCGTTACCATTGGTAACAGTGCAAGAAAGCCTTCTCGAACTGTCTTGTAGAATGTTAAACAGAAGGTTGAGGCAAGCAGGAATAACAGCAGGCTAGGTGCAGTCACCTGGAGAACTCACGCTGATCAGCTGAGATAACATCACAGCAGCCCATCATGTCATGGTGCCCAGTGGCCACCACGTGCCCTACTAAGTAGTACTTAACCCCAGTTAAGATGGTACCAATACCTCAACATCACACATACATAACCAACTATACAACATAGCCCTGACCGGCACCTGGTGCCTGGAAATCGCTCATATGGGACATTGAAATGCTGTAAACCGTCCAACCACAAGAGCACAACATTTGTTAATCACCATATCCTGACACTAGCGGTGGCACCTGTTGACTGGGTGGGTGTGCCACTTACATGGCTGTAAAACACATCAGCAGCACTGCGGCGGCCAGCGCCCTTGCCCTCTGCTGCTGCTGCGCTGTTGCTGCTGCCATCTGGTAGTCGATGAGTTGACTCACTGCCTGCACTGTAGTCTATGTCAACATCGCTCTCCTCCAAACTAGACATGAATGACATGCCACTCTGTGTCCTGCGCATCTCGTGCTCTTGCTGCTGCTTTGAGAGCTGTTGTCTGCCAGCTGTTGCTACAGCCTCCTCCTCCTCTGACAGGAATGAAACATCCGAGTAGTTTGAGACTCTGCGCATCGCACTGGCAGTCTTGGACAGCTGTCTGCCGGCACTTGTCTGTTGCCGCGGCATGACCATTGCTGCATCGGGTGATGCAGTCACATGATCTGTTGTTTGGTTCTCAGGGTGCTTGCTGGGTGCGCCAGGCATGGCAAGGTCTGAAGATGCAAGCAGATCATCCAGAGTGCTAGCAACCGACACAAAGCTGCTCACAGCAGTAACCTGCTGCTGCTGTTGCCACCTGCTGCTGCTGGGACTGCCAAGACTACTGTGCAGACTGGCACTGGCAGCCTGGGCTATCACAGAGGGCACAACATCTGCAGATGCCGCTGTTGCTGAGGCTGCTGCATGGCTGATGGGTGCTAATGGTGCCAGCACAGCTCTCCTTCTGTTGTTTGGTAGGGTAGCAGACATACTTCGGGGCCCTGTCACCTGGTTGGCTGCTGCTGCTCCAGTTGGTACTCGCCATTCCTGCAGCCCCGAGGCAGACATGCTCTGAACAGTGCTGCTGCCCCTGCGTGACAGAGACTTGGCTGCAGGTGGCATCAGATCTTCCATAATGGAGTCAGTCAGAGTATCCAGAGTGTCTGTGACCTGGTCTCTCTTTGAACTCCCACTGTGGATGGCCTCAGCTGCTGTATGCCCATTCAGAGCATCCCTGCCAGTCAGATTGCGCTGCTGCTGTTGCTGCTGTGCCTCATTGGGTGAAAGAATGTTGCTAAACCCTAAATCTCTCAGGTCCTCCTCCACAGAGTCAGCAGCATCAAGACCCTCTGATATTTCAGGGATCTCTGGCAGCTCACTGCCTCGTCTGTCAAGCTTCAAGCCGTTGCGTTGCCACATGCTGCTTCTCACCACAGCAGAGCTGACAGCCGCTGCAGCTGCCACTGGTCCTGCAAAGCCCTGTTTGCTGTGGCCCCTTGGGGACTGACTAGGAGAGGATACTGCCACCGCTGGCAACCCTTTGAGCAACAAGTCCAATGCAGCCGCTGCTGCACTGCTGGCAGCCGTTGTGCTACCTGCAAGGCTGTTGCTTGCTGTTCCTGCTGCCCCTTTGCCAGTTGACAAGGATGGTGACATCAGGTTTGACGATGCCGGTGACTCAAAGTCTTCCTCGTAATCGTCACTGTAGCTGGCATCTACAGGTGCAAGACTTAACCTGCAATCAGCAGTAGAAAAAGAATACATCATGAGCATCATTCCTCTGAAACCCCAGCTTGAAGAAGGTAATCACAATGACTTAACACGAGCTTTGTGGCTCTCTACACTGTGTTGCCAGACTGCCACCGTGTCAAACAAACACATGGCATGCCGAGCACATGCACAGGGGTCGCTGATGGCCAAGTATCTGTTACTCAGGAGTGATTCAGCATATTAGTCACCACGGCAGCATCACATGTGCCATTGCTACAAGGAGTGAAGTTCAGCAAAAAGGACACCCACTTGCGCCTGTTGACAAGGACACCAGCACCAGCAGCTCCCTGCCTGTTGCTCTCTGCTACGTCTATCGGACGAGACAAAGACGGCAAGGTCACAGGCATTGAGATGCGCTTGTTGGCACCTGCACTCTGTTTGGATACATCAGCACAGCTCACTGCTGAGACAGCAGTTTCAACAGCCTCCAAGGAAACCCACTGCTCACTTCCAGCTGCCACCTGACCCATTGCAGCTGTGTTTGCTGCTCTTGCTGCTGCTGGGGAGGTGGCAGCACTTTGTCCGCTCACGCTCCTGCCACCAGCTCCTATCTGTCTTCTGCTGGCAGTCGCAAGTACCATTGCAGTGTTGCTACTGCCTGGATCTGCTCCTGACTCAGACGCACAGAAGCTATCACCACCTGCGCTGGTAGTCCTGTAGAGTGGACTCACTGGCCTGTCTTTTCTCTCACTGGTAGTGCGCCTGAGCCTCACAATCATACCAGCAGTGGCAGCTCCTCCAGACCATTGGCCACTCCGTTTGGCTGACAGCGGTCTGTTCCTGTAAAATTGAATGCTGTTGTCGGGTGCTACAAGGCTGCTGCTGGCACTGTTGTGCCCTAGCTCGCCATAAGCATCTGTCAGCTTGTTCACATGTTCATGCTGGTGGCCCTGTCTGCTGCTTGGTTGACTAGAGCTGTAGCGCATGTGCCTGTGGTGGTGTCTATTCCTGCTACTACCACTATGCCTGCTACTACCACTGCGAGCTGTACTGCTGCTGCTGCTGCTGCTGCTGCTGCTGCTGCTGTCATCCCTGACAACCATGAGGGCCTCCAGCTGTTCAAACTGCCTATGCAACTCCCCTTGCTGCTCTTGTAGCTGCTTGGTTGTAAGCTGCTGCTCAATAGCCTCTGGATGTGCTTGCTGGATGCTCCATTCACTACCAGCTGATGCAACTTGTTCAGGAGCCACACAGCATTTGCCTTGCCCAGCATGGCCAGCAGCAGCAGCCGACTGCCCTGCTGTAGCTGGAGGCCACGTTGCTGCTGAGCCAGGAGCCACAGCAGCATTGACAGCAAATTGCCCTATGCCACCCAGGGCCTGCTGCAGCACTTGCCCTACTGCAGTTGACAGCTGGCCAGCCATACTGTTGACTGCCTGGCTCATAACTGCTCTAAGGGTCATCAGAGTCATGAGCTCCCACACTACTGCTGTAGCCGCTGAGATGCCTTCTTGAAACATCTGCTGAGCTGGCCTGCTCGCAGCAGCCGGTTGGCTTCCACAGCATGCTGGAGCTGGCAGACCATTGACGTTGGTGATTGTGGACTGCATAGATCCTGCTCTTGCTGCTGCTGCTGTTTGTTGACTGGCTTGCAGCAATTGGGCTGCTGCAGATAGAGTAGCAGCACAGTTGACGCATCCGCTGCATGATGCTGCTGTCATGCAGCTATGGGCTCCTGGGGCACCTTCAGGAATCTTGTTGGGAGGTTGCTGCTGTGGCTCCTGCTGGAATTGATGATGACACACTTCCCGGATGTCCATGTGCTGCTGCTGCTGCTGCTGTAGCTGGTGGGGCAGGTCAGAGGCCGTTGCCCCTGGGGAGCAACAGTTCCAATCAGAAGGGATTGCAGGCTGCACCACCATACTCAGCTGCAAACCTGCTGCACTTCTTTCCAAGACCTTGTGGGAAACAGTACTGGCATTGTTGCTGCCAGCTCGTGTCATGGTTCCTCTGGGCCCATGGCTGCAGGTTTGGTAGCAGCTGCTGTACCCATCATCTTCCGCTATCGCGCTTAAGCTGCAGCTGATATCATCCAGCTCCAAGCAGTTATCAGAGGTATCCTCACTGCCGCCTGAAGTGTGGTTTGGGGGTTGGCTGTAGTGCACTTGCCGGTGCTGGCGAATGCTGTTGCACCATTGCTGCATCTGCTGCTGCTTAAGACCCTGCAGGCGCTGATGCCTGGCTGTCTTGTGGGGACTAGAAAGTTTCTGACTGTTTCTGACTGTGCCTGCAACATCAGTCTCCTTGCAGACTCTGTGAGGTTTGGGAGGAGGCGGTGACCATACATCTGGGTCCTGGAATGTCATTCCCCTTTGGTGCTTAGCTACTGCTGCTGTGTTTGATTTCCTTGCTGTGGCTGCTGTCCTTCTGCCTGCAAGTATCTGTGAAGCCCTCAATGCAGCTACTTGCGCTGTGCTTTTACTATCCCCACTGCATCCAGGGCCTCCCGGCTTGCCGGCTCTGCCAGCTGTTTCATTGGCAGCAATGTGGCAACTGCCATCCTTGCCCAAAGAGCCCATCTTGGGCTGGTGTGTTTCCTTGCAGCCAACAGCCACACTGCCTTGGTCTGTTTCCAGGGTCTGTGTATGCTCCAGCACAACTGCTGTGCTCTTGTTATGCTGCTGCAGTCTATGTGCCTCAAGGTTGAGAGGTTGTTGCTGCAAGTTATTGGTGCATGACTTGTTACTGCTGCTGTATATGTTGGTTGCAGAGTTGTTGCTTGGGTACACACCTGCATTGTTGGCCTGACGCATGCACTTGGCCTGCACTGGATGCAAAGCCACTGCTGCTGCATGATGCACATTGTCTGACTGTGTATACACCTGCTGCCTTGCTGACTGCACAAAGGGAGCAAACACTGTCATAGTGGGCAAGCTGGTCTGTGGTACTTGATCAGCTGCTGCAGCCACTCTACAGTCCGCCTGCTTTTGACCTGCCAAAGCTTCAAGATTTCCTTCTGCCCTAAGAGAGGCGTACAACTCCACGCAAGCGATTGGTTGCTGCTCTGCATCGCATAGTATGACATTCTGCCTCTTCACTGTGTGGCCAGCACTGGTGTGCTCCTCGGCGTTGGGACGCTGAATGGCCACTTGCCCCGTGGCTAAAACTTGTGGTTGCAATCCGATGCTTGTGTCAAGCAGTGACACGGTTGTTTTCACCTGCGAGAGTGACAATTGTCACTCTTCAAACACTGTCTGACTGCAGGTCCCACATGCTGTGTCCTGCATCCTGAGTAGGCTGAGCCTCACTAATGACCTAAAGTCATTTAAGGCTCTTGACTTACATGGTTGAGCAGGAATGCCAATTCACGTTCGTCCGCATCAACAGCTGCTGCTTTGCCGTTCTTGAACTCAACAGCACCCGACTCTAGCATGCATCTTGATCGCAGCACTATCAGGGGATAGTCCAGAAATTGAACTGCCAATGCATACTGGCATGCGTGGCTGCATACGTGTGTGAGATGTTCGCTGCACAGCAACCGATCGGCAAACACAGTCAGCAGCATAACGTGTCGTGTTTCTGCACTTGAAGAATCGAAACACTACTGTGCAGTTTGCTTTGTACTTTTTCCAGGTGACCCTCTAAGCTATAAGGTGCCGTATTTGACTGAACATGCCAGTCAAAATAACACTTCTAGTCAAATTAATTCCAAATGTTGCCGATGCAGCTCGTGTAAGCAAGTTATGAGGACAAACACGCTCGTGTTAAGCTTGCAATCGCTAAAACGCTCTGTTGTGCTGAGGTCTACCTGTTTAAAGGGTGCAGCAGTGCAGGATAGACAGGAGCTTCCAAAGAACACTACTTGCATGTCAGTTCATTGCTCATCTAATGTTGCATGGCTCTACCTCTTTCACTACCAGTGAGTTGCTAGTGGTTCAGGTGGGCTGCTCACCGACTTCAGCTGCGCAGGCTGTTGACAAATATGGGTCAGGATAAGCGTCTTGTGGCTGCATTTGTTCATTTGTGCTGGTTGTTGCGTTGCAATCCATGTACACCTATGCAAGTTTTGCATATTTTTCTGAGTCTGAGTTGGAGGTTGAGTCTGATGATCTTCTGCAACTTGAACTTGCAGATATCCAACCGGATTGAATCTGGTTTCTGTTTCTTTTTGGTGTGCCCCCATGAGCCATCCGTTGGCTCCTTTCGGGTGGAAACCCTTGAGGTAACTTGTAGTAGTAGTAGTAGTAGTAGTAGTAGTAGTAGTAGTAGTAGTAGTAGTAGTAGTAGTAGTAGTAGTAGTAGTAGTAGTAGTAGAAATACAACTTGACTGCCTCCAAGTCTACAGTGTGTTACAATGGTTGAGCATGTGCTTAATTATGCGCCTGATCAAGTTGATACTGTGGTAGTACCCAATGTTGCCCCCACAGAGCCTGGATGGTAGATAGCAGACGTGAAGGGAATTCCAGAGTTTAATCATCTTCAGCTCGCGGCACACACCGTGGACAGAAGTCAGCTCTAGTATGAGAGTACTACCGCAGAAGATGCATGCTAATAATGATCATGCATACAAAAAGGATGTGCGTCAAGGATATAGCCAGCAACGAGCACAACGGCCTGCGTTTGATATCACAATACAGGCTACTGCAGGAGTCCCACCATGGAAACACAAAAATTTGCTAAAAGATACAGCTGCTAGCGCTGGGGCGCACAACATGAGCACTAGCATCGTCAGTCACAAATGCTTTGCTGCTTTGAAGTGAATAAGACCTTGCACTAGTAGCTATAGCAACCACTGCAACAGCTAGGGCTCGAACCATCAACAATCCTGTGCAGTAAGCATCAATGACACCGAAAGATACTCCCCGAGCTGTGATGCTGTTCAGACTTGCATGGGCTAAAGCCAGTGCCCACTCAGAACAATCTGACCAAGCACGTGACTTACTTGGTGGTGAAATTCAGGATCAACAGAATCAGCATCAGCAGACAGACGCCAGCAACAGCGAGCTCAGTCGAGTACTGCTGGTACCATTTCTGCACCTTTACTGGTTTCTTAACCACGGGCTTCTTGGCTGCCGCCGCCAGCTGCTTGTTGGCCTTTGCAGGTAGATGTTTGTTACCCCTCTGCTTGGGCTGGGTTGCAACCTGCTGCTCTGTCCCGCTTTCAGCTTCTACATCTGTGCCAGACGCTCCCTCGACTTCCTCTGCTGCCAGGACTGCTGCACGGCTGACAGGGACCGCTGCTGTGTGCATGATTGTTGCAGCAGCTGCTGCCTGCTCAGCTGCCTTCTGCTTTGCAAGTGCCTGCTTCTTGGCCAGCTGTTCCTGACGACGCTTCTTGCGTGCTTCAGCCTCTGCTGCCTTCTGCCGCTGCTCTTCACGGATTTTAGCCTAAAGCAGACAGAAGCAGCATAGCATAGACACAAGACGGCTAGCCTTTGCTGTTGTATAAGGATACATTCATTTAAACCGTCGAAGCATGTGTCACCTCAGCAGACAGGTGTAATGATGCTCCTACGACATAATCTTGTCGCGCAGACAGAAGCAGCCAACATCATCTAGAGACAGATGGCCAGCCTCCTGGGCTGACAAATTCCATGACGGAAACCCAGAAGTTCACTGCAAAGGCATATAAATGCACATGAGCCCCTGATGGCTTCCCCTCCTACCTTCAACTCTGCTGCACTGAGCTGCTCTCTGTCCTTTGGAGCTGTTGGTGGCATGATGTACTCGTAGTCATGTACCTCAGGCATCTCACTCATGGCCTTGGCAAAGTCAAAGGCCGGTTTGGTGTGCCTGGGGGCCTTGGTCACTGCAGACATCTCATCAGTGGCGCCAGGAACCGTGCGCACTGCATGGGAACAGCAGCAACCCTCAGCAGCTGAGATCGTTGGCCCAAGCCCCTTGCTCAGACTAGCAATTGGGAGAAGGAAGCCCAAAGCCACAGCTGACAGCCAGACCAAAGGCAGAGCCTTGCCAAACATTGTCCTGGACATGAAGAACAACCGACATGCATGTGTTATACGCAATCACCCTCTTGCCAACCACATAGACAACAACGTAGCCGATTGAATGGAGTTCTTCTGAAGCCCACCTGCAGGCTCTGCTTCCACTACTGGCTCCTCAGAGTGCTCCTCTGAGTCTGGCTCAGCCACTGGTGCTGGATCCTCCTTCCTCTTGGCAGCTACTGCCAGCTCAGCCTCAGCCAGGGCTGCTGCAATGATGGCCTGAGCCTTGGCAGCTCCCTGAGGTACAAGCGGTGCTGCTGGTTTGTCTGTCTTCTTGCCTCCCTTGCCCTTGCCAGCTGCAGCGGGGGCTGCCTTTGGATCAACAGCGCCGGAGTTGGGCAGCAGCTCAGACACCAGATACTTGCGCTGTTCGCTCCATAACTTGAAATACTCCTGCAGGACTCGCAACAGCCAGAAGAAAGCAGCAACGAGATTTAAACAGCTGCGATACTATACTTGAAGCCCTGGAAACTTGTGATCACGGGCATGCTGGCGCTGGCTGCAGTTGTGCAGCTGACACCCTGTGCTCCCTGAACAAATGTTGACCAGGCAAGAACAGAACATCTCCCACATATGATGCCTGGCAATATCTCTTGGCAGCCCCTGACCTCTCAATTGTGCAGAGTGATGCTTTGCACACATGCACAGGTGATCACCTTGCGGTATGCTGCATCTGTGAGGATCTTGCTCATGTGAGCCTCTGTCTGCTGTTCAGCCATGGCCTGTGCTTCCTCAAGCTTGCCTTCAGCCACAAGGTCACGCAATTGCAGGCTGAGCTTGCGATTGGCACGGTACTCAAACATATGGCTGTCAATCTCATCACGAGTACTTTTCAACTGATCCTGGATTTCACGCTTGGTGGTCTCCAGATCCTACAAAGCCACACATGTATCCTCAAGGGCCACTCACTTTGCAGCAGCCACCTGGCTTATCACAAGCAACTGTGTCGAGAATCCACCACTGGGGATTGATCACCAGTGAGTTTAGCAGCATCAAAGCATCACTGCAGCACACAGTGACTTGCATTGGGCTGTCTATCTGCTGTGCTGATGTCTCATTTGACGTCCTTCAAGCACAATGCTGCTGAATGCTGCAGGCTCAAGGTGGACACAGTGCTCGGATGGAGCATACACACCTGGCGTTCGGCGTCGTAGTCTGCCAACACTGCACTGACTGCCTGCAGCTTCTGCGACAGATCGTCTATGATGTCCTTTGCCTGGTCACGTTCACCACGTAGGATGTTCATCTCACTGTCAACCTGGGAGAAGTCATGAGGCAGGACAAGCAGCAGCAGCCACCAGGTTGGTCAAGTGCAGTAGATGTGCTTGCTAGTGGCAGGTCGGCAGCAGCTGGTTCAGATACCCGACATGAGATGTTTATGGGTGAGGCCTGGCTGACGATTAACACAGATGAGTTCTGCATAGCGGTAGTTGCTGAAAAGGTCAGGTCTACTTGTATGCCTGATGTGCACAACCCACACTCCTCATTCAAGGTATGAGAGCCATCTTACCTCGTCAATGACTGCCTTGATCTTCCTCGCCTCTGCCTCCATCTGCCCCAAGCTCTCCTGCTGTCCTTCCAGCTCCCTGATCTTCTCGCGCTGGCTCTTCAACTTGGCAATGTTACGCACTGTAGCCTTCTCCTCTGCAAGGCTCATCTCCCCAAGCTGGATAGAATGCTCCATTTCAGCAATCTTATCATCCAGCTCCTGTTCGGTCCTGCACTCCAGGCCCTGGCGTCCCTGCTTATATTCTGAGATCTTGTCCAGAATAGACTTGCGCATCTCCCTGAGCTGCTTCAAGCGAGTCATCTTCTCCTCAAACTCAGGGCTTGACCCGTTCCTGAGTGACCGTGCCACTCCAAGCTGCTTACGAAGCTCGTTGGCTTCTCCCTGCGCAGCACACCAACCGACCGAGTGAACTTTGACCCTAGGCAGAGGCAAACAGCAGAGCGGTTACGGTCAGTATCTTGCCTGCACGCTGCTCTGGCTTTTTTACGTACCCTTTTGACCTGCGCCTTGTTGTTGATGGCCTTCAGCTTTGTGAAGCACGCACTGAGCTCCGTTTCCAGCTTCTTCAGGACTGAATCATCGAAGGTAGGCCGGGGAATTCTTACGAAGTACAGACGGTGCTCCTTGGGCTGCTCAGGCTCAACTTGCTCAATTTGCTCTGTCTGTTCTACAGCCTCGTCAACATGCTCTGCGTTCCCGTTGGCTTTGGCATGGTTGCCATTTGCCTCCGCTTGGACTGGTGGGACCTCGACTGCTGCCATAGCTGCCAAAAGCTGATCTCAGTTTCAATATGAATACCGTACAGAGACGATGGGCAAAGTAGCGACCGAGTCGGGAAACAGTCTGTTGCAAGCCAACCGCCTTTCTGAGCCAACAATGGAGGCCTACGGCAACCTGTCAAAATTGATCACTTTGCGATCGGTCTCACACAACGCATGTGCAGGCGGTTCCCCCGGGGAAGACCAGGAGCATGTTTTCTTGAGGTAACACTGGCAGCCCCGCCCAACAGCATGCAATTTCAGGCGCCAGATTAAGTAAACATCAAAACAAGCTAACTCAGCACCGTTCATCCTGGTCCAGGCATAGCAAGGTGTGGACGACGTGGTAGTCCCGGACGGGGGGGTTCGATATCACAAGGCAGGGCACAGCATCAGTAGATACAGTTTATAGCAGGTATATTGCAGAAGTGGTATGCCGGGTTGGCAACGAAGTCGCTGATGACTTGGCTGGTGTCTCCCTTGGTGCCTGGTGGAACTGTCCTGTCAGCCTGCTCAGGACAGTTCAGGCGCCTGGGCCGAACAGATATAATCGCAGCTAGTTCAGGCGCAGAGCTATCACTATTCAGCATTACAGTTGATGGAAAGCTGACCTTATGCTTTAAGCAGCCAGTGTTGTGCCACATCAGAGGCCTGCAAACACTGCATTACCATCAGCAGGTGAGGAGTAGTGCTCTGCTTCGCATTCAATCTGCGGGGTGATCAAATAGGAAGAGATTATTTTGCTGTAATGATCACTTCTTACTCAACACGGCTGCATGTTTTGTCATGCTGCTGTGCCAAACGCGACACAGCAGCACTGCTGTGGAAGAGTGTTATAGCTTGCTTGCACAGCAACACCAATCGCATGACAAGGCATGCTATATCTCATGCTCAGCTTCAAAAAACACGTTGCAGGGGTCCATTGATCAGCTTGTGGCTTTGCTGGAGGGTGGTAACCTCGTACTCCTTGAGCACAACCAGCAGCTTGACAGGTAAGTCCTTGTCTGCTGCAGACTTTCCTGCATCACCTGTGAACCTTTGTAGTGAAGATAATTGCTGCTGTGACAGCAGCCTTCAATGCTCATGCTCCTCAGCTGTGACAATTGTGTCACATTGTGGTATGGGCTGATGTAGAACGGAAAGGCTGCTGCCATGCAGCTTGTCGCAATCTACTGTACTCATTGTCTGGTACCCCTCCCTGCTTCTGCAGGTTCCTTGTTGTCCAGGAGCTCTCACTCGCATATGGTAGGCCATGGCTTGTCCATCACATCGACCAGGCTGGCTCCATGCTCAGCCAGCAGGCAGCAAGTAGCTTAGCCAGCTGTGTGCACAGTACTGTACAGCTCCACTGCAAGCATGCTTGCCAGGGATGTAACAGCGGGATGATGGGCCTTCTGTACTTCCGTCCTTCACCTGGCAGCATCGGACGACATTGACAACAACACCTGTCCAATGCCAAATTCATTCAGACATTGTGCATGCAGCAGATTTTGACGTCACAGAGTGTGGTTCGTGCCGCTGCAGGTGCTGTAGATGCAGACCATCTGTGCAACAAGCTTGCAGTCTCCCGTTCTGGCACTTCCTTAGCAGTTGCTGCTGCCAGAGGACGAATAGCATGCATCAGCAGTGTACTCAAAGGGCCTTGGGGACCTGATGACTCTGCAGAACAGGCCACTAGCAGCACTCTGTGGAATGCACAACACGCCACAGCAGCCAGCAACAGTAGCATTGGCCGGGGGACAAGGCCTACACGATGCTGGCAACAGCTGCCGGAGCCAGTGGTGTATGCAGCAACAGCACCTGCGATAGCAGGAGCTGTTGATCTCAGCCGTGGATTGCAGGGGCGCATGGAGCTGGGAAATATTGTGGATCTTGCATTCTTCAGCTCTGGCAGCTGCCTTGGGAGACCTGGCACTAGAGGGAGTCAAGCAAGCAGCTGGCAGGATCGTTCTTGCCTGGAGCACCTGGCAGTCATATCACACAGGTGGGTCTTGTGCTCTGCACCAATGCTTCAATTGAACCATTGCTGTACAAGCATTGATCCTGCAGAAAGTTCCACAAACAGCAATTCCCATTGAAATTGGAAATCCTCTGCGTATATTGCTCCAAGATGTGATATTGCCAGTAGGCTGCTGACTAACACTAAGGAAGAAAGTTGAGGTGTGGCATGATTTCGTTGTTTGCACACGCAGGCACGGCGAGGACGCCAGTGAAGTGTATGTATTCAGCTGGGATGTCCAAACCTCTCAGCTGTGCAAGCTAGGCCTGGTCACGCTGCCGCATCATGGGACTGAATCAGTCATGGGCCTTCCCCTGCACCTGACAGCAGTGCCAAGTAGCAACACTGGTCAGTGCACTGCATGCAGCCATGCATAACAGCAGTGCCTCTTTGGCCTTGGGATGTGACAGCTGATGCACCACAAGTAGTTTCCTGATGCAAGCAGCAGCACACAGTGTATGGTCTGTCTGGGACCACACCGTTGATTCAATGCAAATATAGCACTGCCGTTCTATGTGCAGAGTGTAGTGCTGTCGCCCAGGGGCAGTTCTTGCATTGGGTTGCAGGATTCTTAAAAGCTTTTTTGCATGAAAGCTGCGCTTAGTAGCTATGACTCCTAGCTCAGAACATGCCTAATTTACAGCATCACACTGGTTCTCATTCTGTCCTTCCCTCTCTTGCAGCAATGGTGTTGATTGGCACACAAGCACTGCTAGTCCTGGACTTCACAGCAGTTCTACAGTCACCAGTGACACCCTCCGTACCTGCTACTGTTGAGCTACAAGGGCAGCACACTATCATTGATGAAGGGCATACAGACCTGCAGCAGCGTTGGAAGGACACTCACCAGACAGAGGTGGTGTGCCTGGTAGGGCGATGCGTAACTGCAACAATGGGAACTGCTGACAAAGCCCACACTGAACATGATTCAGGTAAATGATTGTGTGCGTGTTCACCTGAAGCACTGATGCACAGTATCTCCTATTCATGTTCTGGAGTTGCTTTAAGTTCTTGCACTGTCAGGCCATTAGTAATGAAACAGCTGCAGGTATGTCATGTGAATAGCTCAAACTGCGGAATGTGCTGTTGAGTCAACTTCTGAACAGTTCTTGGGACTGTATACAAGAAGGAACGGCTTGAAGGCTTAAGCACGCACGCCGACATGTAGACAGACAGCCACCCTGTCGCATAAGTACACCTGGTTGCCTTCATGCAGTGTCTGCAAGGTGCTCGCAAAGCACTATTAGTTCATTATCTGAAGGGCTCAGTGCCTTACTTGTGTGCTCACCAGTATGCTGGTGGTACTACTTGCATCAGCTGCCTGTCGGTCCTGTATGTCTGCACAGGTCAAGGCGACCAATCTGTTGGTGAGTGCATGGCACCACAACAAGTCAATGAGCAGCAGCAGCAACAAACGCAGCAAGATGAGGAGCAGCAAGAGGAGCAGGGTGCAGGTGGGTTGCACAGTGTCTGAGTCCAGCCCTGTAAGTGCATCAGCAGAGCAGGCCCCAACAATGCACACTTGTGCATTACTAGTCCTGCTCGAACTGTTCATTGCAGCATCCTGCAACTTCACCCACCTGCTGAACAGCTTTTGCACTTTTGCTAGCCAACATAACACTGTTAATCGGTTGAACGGTCAAGGATGTTAGCGTGCTGTATATTCTGTGGTCTTGCGTGGTTTTTGTCCTTGAGGCTTTCTGTGCCCGCTGCCATAACTGAAACTCTGTGAACATTGCATCTCTTGGTGAGAAAACGTCAGGAATCAGTTCTTGCACCAGGGGAAATGCAAAGACACAAACTGAGATACTGCATACACACGATGCATCAATTGTCGCCAGGAGTGCTTCTGCTTTATAAAGCAGAGCAGTAATTACTGGGGTGCTGCTGACACTGCTGGTGTCCACTCCAGGTCTGGGTCCTCAGGACGGATGGGAGTATGCAGCTGATCGATATGAAGAGCTGCTGGCTACAGGGTACTACATAGACATGGGAGACAATGGAACACCTACCAGCAGTGACAGTGATGATATGGGCGATGAATTATCATCACCACAGGAGGATCAGCATGCCCCTAGTGCTGCTCCAGCAGCGGCAACTGCGGGGGAACAGGTAGATTTTACTGCCCAGTTGCGCACACGCTCTGCTTGTAGAGTATGTTTCAGAGATACCATGTTGCTACAAGTAAGGCAAGATTTGACATGCTTTGCAGCAGTGGCTTAATGATTGTGTCACGTGGCGTGGTGTTACTTCTCTTGTATGCACCTTTTCACACGTTGGGTACCAGTGGAAGGAAGCAAATTGAAGTGGAATACTCAACGGAGGCTCAATGCTTCCTTCACATGCTCAATACTCCATTGGATGAAGTTAAGTTGGCCATTAAGGGCCAGTTTAGTGCGACATGTCAACCTGTGTGATGGCACATCCTTACTTTCTACTGCAGGGGGGCCCAGCGTTGGTTACTGCCTGGGCTTGGCTCGTGTCAGGCACCCACTGTCCAACATCAGCTTCTGCTCAACCCCTGACATCCTCAGCAGGACCAGCTAAAGACACGAAAAGCGCCACACCAGACACTGCAGTTGATGCTTTGGTGATTTCAACTGCATCTGGCAATCTAATAAAGCTGTCACTGTTGGTGGAGGTTGGGTGCAGCAGCAGTCCTGCGGACTATGGCAATCTTGAGCAGCAACCTAGTGGGATATACGTGTCCAAGGTGCAACAGATGCTGCAGCTGCCCTCAGGTCCAGCGGATCTGCTGTTGCCCTTGCCCAGGCAGTGCCTGTTGGCAACTGCAGACAGCAAATCGCTAATACAAGTGTTGGCACCTGGTGCTGAACAAACTATTTGCGCCACAGCAGCAAGGCTGACATCAGAAGCAGTAGCAGCAGAAGAGACACATCCTGTTGTTCCAGTCCATGAACTAGCGCCTGCATCCGTTCGTTGGCAGCAGCAGCAGCAGCAGCAGCAGCCTGTGGTGGCTGATGATGCTCTTGTAGCTCCTGCAGCAGCAGCAGCAGGTACTCCACCCTACAGCCAGTCTGTAGAGGCAGCAGCAGGCAGCAGTCTATTGAGATCGGCTCTTGGGCGGTTAGATGAGCTTCTGCTGGAGTCCCAGGGCCAGGTGCAACAGGCCAGCTCGCACAGTAGACCAGGGACTGCTGCTGACATGGATCTGGACATGTGCAGTAGCCCAACCGCAGCAACAGGGCCTGGACAGCAAGCAGCAGAAGTAGGCACAGCAGACGCTGCCGTACCTGCACAGCCAGCAGATGCTCTCAGCAGAGGCGACGCAGCACAATGTGCAGCTGCTGCAGGTGCTGTTGTGGCAGATGGGTCAGCACCTGTGCAACAGCAGCAGCAGGAGGTGGTTCATGAGAATCAGCAGGAATCAGCTCCATTAGTGGCAGACCAGCTGGAGGCACTGACAGCTTACAGAGCAGTACAGGAACTGCAGCTGCTGGGGCCTATTGACTCCTCCATTGTCATTCGGCAGCAGCAGGGCTTCTTATCCCAATCATCAGCAGGAGCAGGATCACAAACAGCTTCAGATATACGTCTGAACTCTGCAGAAGCCAATGTTGCTGAGGTTCCAGCTCTTGTTGCTGCTAGCCGGCGAGCCTCAGGCGGCCTGAGGGTGCTGAGGCCTGGAACAGCTGCTGAGCTTCTGCAGTCAGGCCCTGTTGGCATGCTGACTGGTGCAACAGGAATGTGGGCTGTTGAGTCGTCACCAAGCAGCCCCGAGCACTCAGTCCTAGTGATCAGTTTCACCAGTGCTTCCCGCGCGCTGTCAGTTGGGTCTCGCTTCACAGATGTTTCAGATGTCATAGGGCTGCAGGGCAATGAGCCGACAGTCTTGGCTGCGTGTGTTAGGGATGCTCTGATGCTGCAAGTTACGCCATCACGGGCGAGGCTCTGCTGCATAGAAGAATTGCTCTCTGGTGATACCAGTACCAGTGGCCAGCGCCAGTGGCCTGCAGCAGCCAAGAGCAGTAGAGTGTCTCAGCAGCAGGGCAACACCGGGGTTGATTCTGACATGAGTGATCGCTATGTGGCAGAAGCTGCTGCAGACACAGCAGCAAACGGAGCACGATCAGCAGCAGCGGATGCTGGCATGGCTGATGTGCCAGCTGCTGCATACACTGCCGCTGCTGCTGTGCCTGCTGGAGTTAACACTGTGGTAGATGCCGCTCATGGTGCTGAAACAAGCGCCCTTGTGTCGCAGCAGCTTGAGCTTGAGCTCAATGCATTAGCACTGCCACCTACAGCAGCAGGCAGAGCAGCCATGACTTCGAATGACAGTCATAGCTCAACAGCGGCAAACACCAGCGACCAATGGCTGGTTGGTACTTTCAGCCAGCTGCAGCAACACCAGATGCAAAGCAGGATTGTGCAGGCAGCAGCAGTGCCAGGAGCTGCTGTGGTATACCTCAGCTCAGGGCACCTGGTCGTGTTGGAGGTCTGCTCTCAGCAGCAGCACAAGCAGCAACAGCAGGAAACATCTACGTTCAGCCCTGCTAGCATGCAGAGCATTGAGCAGCGTGCCTCTGCTACTCTTTGTGGGCCACCAACATGCAGGAAGAGGCTCAGAAAACACTGGTGTCTGGCAGAAAGTGGCACTTTGAAACTGCAACAGCAAGTGTCCTGCCTGCAGATCTGTAGTGCTAATGACTGCATCAGCACATCAACTGCTGCTGTGACTGGGTCATCAAGCAGTGGCAGCAGCGGCAGCAAGTCATGGCCAGCTTGCAGTCATTACGTCTTTGTTGGCTGCTATGATGGCAGCATACAGATGTGTTCTGTGTGCACTGGCAGCAGCAGCAGCAGCGGTAGTAGGGAGCTTCAGGTGATTCACACCTTCTGTGTGGAGCAGCTTCATCCCTTGAGGCTGCTTTTGCGGGTCACTGCAGGTCCCAGCAGCCAAGCAGCAGCAGCAAATGCAGTATCACCAGCAGTTCCACACAGCTGCATGGTCGTACAACACGAGGATGCGCCATGTCAGCAGGTGATGAGGGAAGCCGAAGGGTCAGCAGGCCCTTATGGATCTTTGCAAGCTGCTGCTAGCAGGACGATACATGGCAAACCGACCAGCGGCAGTGGTTCAGCGCTGCTCGTGATGGTCAGCTACAGGAATGGGGATGTAGCTTTGTATCAGTTGACCAACATACCCAAGCAGCAGCAGCAGCAGCAAGCAGCGCGTGACACTGGCAGCGGACCAGCAGCCTCGTGCACACATCAGAACTGCATACAGCTGAAGGTTCTGTCGCAAATGAGGCTACCGGGTGCACCAGTTCAGCTTCAACGCTTCAATGCACATAGCCTGACTGCACACACGCCCTTAAGCATTGTAAACCAGGACAATGGCTCAGAGTGGGTGGGTCAGCGAATCCTAGCTGCTGGTGACCGGCTGTGGGTGCTGCAGCTTGATAGAAACACTCATCAGGTGAAGCTGCTGCCCCTGCTCACACCACAGGCTGCCCTGGTGGTTGCTTTGCACCTGCCAGCTCTTCCTGGGGGCCAGCTCGCACATGCAGCTCTCAAAGAGCAGCATTTGATCAGCAATGCTGCGCGAGCTGCAGTTGGCCAGCAAGCAGGGCTCTTGCAGACAGCAGAAGCAGCAGGTGCTGTTGTCCAGCACAGCCCACAGCAGCATATAGCATGTGTGTCACCTGCTGGCCAGCTGCAGCTGCTGGCTGTCCCTGTTACGCTGGAATCGGGAGGCTGTAAGCTCCAGACCTGGCTAGAAGACTTGAACGTATCTCAGGTACAGCAGCACAGGGATTCTCAGCTGCTGCTGGCCATATGCTTAGGTCCTAGCCGCAGTCACTTGCACAGAAGTGAAGTAACAGGACCCCAACCGCCGCATGTCAGTATGCTGCAGTGTCTGGATCCTTGCACTGGTACCAGAATTGCAGCGTATCAGCCAAGCGCGGGCCAAACTATCACATGCATGAGCTCATGGGACGCTGCTGCTGATGCGTTCGTCACTGGGCCATGGCCCTGTAGTGACACCAGCAGTAGCCCAGAGCAGCAGCAGCAGCAGCAGCAGCAGGGTTTTGGCACTCCTGTTGGCGCCCGTGGTAGCAGAGAGGGTTTTGCAGCTGTAGTTGGGCTCTTGTTTGGACGTCAGAGGCCTCCTGTCAACATAAGGCCCGGGCCCGTCCATCAAGTGGTTGGAGCTCCAGGCCCTATCAGTCCCGGCAGTGTGGCTGGGACCTCGCGTGCCACCACCCAAGCTCGTGCTGGGACCTCCGGTGTGTCAGATCAGCCCTTTTATCACCCAGATCTACTGCGCTGCTGCAGTCATTTGGAGTCATCGTCAGCAGGGGCTGGGTACAAATCAACTTCATGGGCAGCAGGTGGGACGTCGGGTCACACTATCCACAGGGTGGGCCCTCTGGTGATACTAGGGACAGAGATTGCAGACATTGCGGACCAGCTGGATGGCTGCAAGGGCCAAGTTATTGTACTGCGCCTGGTAAAGTATGTAGGGCATAGTCAGGCAAGAGGGCTGGGCTATTTCGCTCCACATCAGACCTCATCTGGTGGTGAAGCTGGTCCCTCTGCTGCAGCAGCGGCTGCAGCTGGTGACAATCCTAAGGCAGCTAGTTGCCATGATCCTAGTTGCCATGATCGAGCCGGAAAGCCAGCAACAGCAGCAGCAGCAGCAGAACATCATGGTTACCATATTCAGCGTGTTGCCAGGCTGCGTATGCCTGAGCCTGTCACTGCTGTGTGTGGGGTCGGCAGGGACCTGCTGCTGGTGGCGGCTGGCAGCACAGTTGCCGTGTACCGCATACAGCAGGACAAACTCCAACAGGCAGCACACTGCTTTGCCAGAGCCCCTGTGGTGTCCCTGTCTGTTGCAGGCCATGGCAGCAACGTTGTTATGGCAGCTGACTTGTTCCAAGGTGTGACTGCCTACCAAGTTGAAGTACAGGAGGCCACAGGCCAACTCAGTGTTAGCGCAGTAGCAGCACATATGGAAATTCGACGGGTTATGCAGGTGGCTTGCCTGCCTCCTGTGGCAATAGGAATCAGGCAGAACAGATCACACAGCAGCAGCAGCACCAGCAGCGCAGAAGGGTGTTCTGAAGAGACAGCAGCCTTGGGCCGTGCTCATTGCTTGGGCTTGGATCGGCGCGGGTGTGCTTTTGAAGTATCTTGGGCAAAGGATCGTGTAGTGCCTGCAAAGACCTTGATGACTGTAGCATGCATGCCTCTGGGAGGGGCAGCAGCAGCGCTGCAGGTCCCAAACAATGTCTCTGCCAGTGTCAGTGATAGCAGCAGCAGCAGTGATGCCTGGAGTGTGAAGTGTGTATATGACTTGACTGGCAATGAAGACATCTGTGCTCACTGGCAGGACCCTCTGGCTTCAGCACCAGCATTATTTGTCAGTGGCAGTAGTGGCACCAGGCCCTTGTTAGCAGCGGCAGGCGATGCTGCTTCATGTGCCATAGCAGCTACTAAGGCTGGTGCAGTGTTGCAGCTGCAGAAGCTTCCAGCTAGGGAAGGCATGATCCTGCAGCACATGGAACAGGTGATACTGCAGCATCCAGCAACCCGAGCTTTGTGCATAGGGGGCGAGCAGTTGTTGAAGCAGCAGCAGGGGTCCAATCTGGCAGGTGCAGGACTGCCCCCATGCAAGCCGCCTGTAAAGCTAGCTGCAGTTGATGCCAGGGTACTGCGTTTGCTGCTGCTGCTGCCACTGGAACTGCAACAGCGGGTGCTGCAGGAAGCAGGCCTGGGAAGTGTGTTATCCAGGAGGGGCTTGAGGCTGCTGCAGGACCCTGTGCTGCAGCAGGCTTTCTTGGACTCTATACTGTGTCGCTTGCAGCTTCTGCCCTGTTGGGAATAGGGCATTATGACCTGCCACAGTTGCTAGACAGAGTCTGCCTCAGAAATGTCTAAAATGTCAACATGCTCATGAGCCACTTATCAGTGGCTGCTCTTTGACAAGTTGCGCTCAGTGCATTGCTGAGCAATAACTCACTATGAAGCGCCTTCACATTGATTGTTACATGGTTCTAGACATGAATATTCTCAACTGTTATGTTTGTGGGTTGCACAGTTGCAGAAGTGGTGCAAGGCAGGCTAAACACATTCTGTCAGAAAGAAAAGAGATAGAACGACGTAATACTTATTCAACCCAGGGTTTATTGCCTGCTGGTCTGCCTCGTCTGAGGTTGAAAACACTGCAGCCTCTGCCAGCCCTGCAGCCTTACTGGCAAGAAATGAGAATACAATACGATAGTGTAGAATAAAGGTCTGGGCACCAGTTTCAACCACATGCGGGCTTTCCGGGTTGTGTGAGCCCTAAGGGTGAAGGGAAGGGAGGGCATTCCGCTGCAACGATCAATCGAACACAAAGGCCTGCTGCAGTGGCTGCAAAATCAGGGCCCAAATATCCAATTCACTTTACTTTTATCATTGTATATGGCCTGCGGGAAGCCCTGTGGCCCGCCCTGTGAGCCGGTGGAGCAAAACCCCTAATTGGGCCCACATATTCAGCCTGTCACACAGATAATATCAGCAAGGGCTGCTACAGGCATCAACATGGACATTTCAACACTAGATGGCCGATGTGGAGTGAAGTCAGCAGTACTGCTGTACTGTCAGGTTGCTGTCAGCTGTTCTACTACGCAATTGACTTGATGACTCTGGCTGGCTGGTCACTGATCTACTGCTCGTCTCCCGATGCTGCCCGCAAACTTGAAGTAGTCATACAACCCTGATACTTCAATATGCAGAACTTGCTGTTCACCACGTCCAACAGGCGCAGTTGCAAACAGCAGTGAGTACAGGTACCTACTGATGCTGCAGCAGCTTGTGCAAGGTTGCAGTTCCAGCTGCCTGTATTATCTCACGGTACACAGGGCTACGGCTTTGTGCTGCAGGTATCAGAGAGAGGCTAGATACACATCAGGCCATGACAGCAGGTGCCGATGCAGATGTGATGTAGCAGAGCTGTCAAGGCAACCATGCAGTTACATCCAGCTGATGGGCTCCCATGGCATGCTGACATTCACTGGGCCGACTGGCCCGGCTGGATAGTGGTTCCTGGCACCAGCTGAAGTAGAGGAGTTACTACGCAGGTAAGTGCTTCGCAGGGTCGTAGGCGTAATGGATTGGAACACCAGGGTCTTACGTGTGATTGGGTTGTAACAGCACAGTTTTGTACTCCAGTGCAATCAGCATGTTGGCAGAAGGATGCAGAAATTGCACCCTCTGCAGAATGAGACATCACCCCATTGACCAATCTTCAGCCCGCATGGCTGTTGGTGTGGGCTTTCAAGATGATGCGCAGCGCTGCTGCATGCAGCCAAGTGGACAGGGACAAACGACTTCTTTGAGATTACTCCCGTTGCCCAGATCGCTGCTGTTCGCAACCCTATCTTGTGCTGCAGCTGCAGTTGGCTACACAAGCTCCTGTGACCACTGCTCTCAGGACCGTGTATTCTTGCACAGCGATCCAACATTGCCATTATGCATTTGAAACAAGGGAATGTATCAAAAAGTGACACTGCGACTGTCTGTCGTTGTTGGATTGTTGACAAAGCATTACGCGACCGACACAGGATGAGCACGCGACACTCTTGTCTTGCACTTGCATGTGCTCGGGTGCCTGTTTGCACTTATTCTTCTGGGGTGTATGCACAGATGTCATGCAAGTTGCTGATCTAGGCGCAGTATGATGCTCATCCTTCCATATGGTTTTAAGTTGCTTAAGCCAAGCGCAACAAGGAGCTAAGTTGACGGCGGACTCACGGCTCCTTTGTTTCGCCTCTTTCCCCTCCATTCTATCGTTTGCATCACGCCACACAAAGAATTACAGCCGTCTCAGGGGCCCTTGTGCCCGGTTGGCCCCTGAAAAGATTCCACCATCCTCGTAATACTTTCCTCATAGTGGCAGCGAGGCATCGACAGACCTTCCAGAGGATAAATGCATCATCTTTAGCATGTTGGGTAAGTATAAAGGCCAGGGAAGGATCGTCATTCCAGAGTAGACTTGACTTCATCACCGTGCTGTCGCGTGTCAACGTGCAATGTCCTTGCAGCTGTATTTGTCGCATCTTTGATGCGAGCTTGTCGTGGCTTCGCCTTTCTTGACGCTGCTGAAGTGTTCCTAGCTTCCAGTGCCTTCAGCAGCGACCTTCACAGCATTTGGTCTTTCATTCACATCACACAATTGTTGTTGGGGTGCGTCATCCTTGGAGGCCTCGTGCTGTGTTGTTGATGTTTGGCGGGAAGGTCTCGTCTCGGGTGGTCTCAACCTCGCACGCATGGTGGTGGTCTTGGAGAATCCGTGCACCTCGCTGCAGCTCACCTTCGCGTTCACGGTTTCTCACGTTTCTCTCTCTCTCTTTCAGGTGTCCTTACGGTGCTGGCACCCACACGTTCATGATCAGCCCCTGCACACAGTCTCCTGCAACAACAGCAGACTATCCAGTTACGCTCACAACCGTCAGCACAGACTCAGGAGTTGCGGTGAATAGTGTTGCCGCTCTCAAATGCGGCAGCACAGCAAGTGCTGGCCCAGATATGGCACCAGCTGACATACAGCAAGGTCAGCACACATTTCAGCATGTGATTGGTCCTGTGTCTCCTGTCAGCCAACAGGAGCAGCAACAGCAGCAGTCGCAGCTGGACAAGCACAATCGGCAGGCTGCCCTGCAGCTGCCTGTGGAGCAGCAACAGCCCACAGACTCTGCAGATGACTCCTGGACGCCTGGGCAGCCACAAAGCAGTGAGGACAACGCTGGCGTAGCAGACTACGAGGAAGAAACCTGGGATCCCAACGGGCCCCCTCCTCAGTACTGCACCAATTGCACAGCACGCCTGTATACCCAGGAGTGCAGTGACTGTGGGCACAGCAGTGAGCAAGATGGTACTCTGTTTGATGGCAGCAGTGGTATTAGCAGAACCGCCGCTTCTCTTGCAGACCCCCAGCAGCAGGTGAACCAACCACTTATCATATGGGATGACGACATGCTGCTGCATGAGGAAGGCAAAGCGATACCGCACCCAGAGCGGCCAGACAGGCTGAGGGCTGTCATGGCACGGTTGATGGGTAACAAGTTGACAGGTGCGGCCTGTAGAGTTGAATAACGTGCTATCGAAGCAGTAAGGGTGCCAGCAGGCACCTAAGTGGTTGAACATTCCTTGACTGTGATGCTCAGTGAGGTGCAGCTGGATGAATTGTGCACAAGGGCTTCCGAGTATCTGTAAAAAAATTGTTGGTGCTGCTAGATGTCTGAATGTGTGCGTTTGACGTTGTCTGTGCTGGCCATGTGGATGGTTGTATGTCGCAGGCCAATGTCAGCGTGTTACAGCCCGCACAGCCACCAAGGAGGAGCTTCTGCGGGTTCATACCCGCGAGCACTTGCAGCGCCTCCAGCTGTTCTGCTCAGGCACAGTCCCAGCAGTCAGCATACCCTCAGACACCTACATCAACCAACACACCCTGCGCTGTGCAGCACTTGCAGCTGGCAGTGCAGCAGAGTTGGCTTGTAGAGTGGTCAACGGTGATGTTTCATGTGGGGCAGCTATTATCCGTCCCCCAGGTCACCATGCTGAGAGCAACACAGCGATGGGCTTCTGTTTCTTCAACAATGCAGCAGTGGCAGCGCGAGCAGCCCAGGCAGCAGGCGCAGAGCGTGTCCTGATCTTGGACTGGGATGTGCACCATGGCAATGGCACTCAGCACATCTTTGAGTCAGATCCATCCGTGTTGTACATGTCGCTGCATCGGTATGACAGGTGCGTCTCACAAGTGGTTTGGTCTGCATGTGCGGCCTTTTCTGCTGCAAGGCCTGTCAGCTGTATCAGTATCAACAGTAATCAGGATCAACAGTAAGCATGTCAGCATGCTGCTCTGTGCTGCACAGTAACAGTTCAAATGATCTAGCAGGAACATCCAGGTCAGCATATTGATGTTGCATTGTGTTGTTGGTTTGCTGTCATCCTTATGCCATTACATTGATGCATACACTGCAGGGGCACCTTCTATCCTGGCACTGGTGCTGCTCACGAGGTTGGACGCGGACGTGGTGCTGGCTACACGGTCAATGTTCCCTGGGATGCTGGTAACATTGGCAATGGGGACTACATGGCAGCAATGCAGCAAGTCATCCTCCCTATTGCTAGGGAGTTTGCACCAAACCTCATCATCATTTCAGCCGGGTTTGACGCAGCTGACGGCGACCCAATTGGCGGTTGCTGTCTAACGCCGGAGTGCTTTGGTCAGATGACTGCGGAGCTGATGTCCATTGCCCCCAGTGTGCTGCTGCTGGAGGGGGGTTACAACCTGCTGTCAACAGCAGTGAGCACAGAGGCGTGCCTGAGAGTGCTGCTGGGAGAGCAACCTCCTCAGATCCCAGCCCGGCCAACAGCTTTTGGATGGTTGGCTATCCAAGCAGCTAAGAAAGCACACAGCAGGTACTGGTCATGCCTGGCAGGGGCCTTTCCACAGCTGCACCAGCAGTCACTGCAGCAGCAGCTGCAGATTGTGGGTTGCAGCAGCGGCGGCAGCGGAGCAGATGTGGAATACGAGTTTGCTGATGAGTACGAGGAAGCAGAGTACCAGGAGGAGGAGGAGGAGGATGAATACATGTCCGAACAGGATGGGGACACAGGGGTGAAGCAGCGTCAGTCTGTTGCTGGAGCTGACTATGCTGGTATTGGCCACAGGCAGAGCCATGGTGGCTACAGCAGCTACAGGCACAGCCATGTGGGCTACAGTAGAGCTTCAGCAGGAGGTTTGGCATCGGCCGTTGGTGATGGTGAAGTCGCTGGCAGGCCAGGCTGGCACCAGCAGTGCAGGTATGCCAGCATCAGCAGGCAGCAGCGCTATCATCGCATGCTGGTGGGGCACGGCCTGAGCAGAAAGCAGCAGATGTTGCGTGCCATCCACCGACAAGCCATGAAAAATTTTTTGCGCAGGCGCACGCAGCATCGCCAGCGGCATTTGGTGAACAGCCAGCAGCAGCAAGGCTGAGAGTTTCATCTTGTACTGCATGGCAGGGCTGTGCTGCAGGCTGTGTGTAAGATGCAGCGCTGCCTTGTGTGTGAACCTGGCGATTTTTTGTGCTTGCTGCAACAAGCAGGCGGTGGTCGTTTGGCCTGGGTCTGCTGCGCTTTTTGCCAGCTTTGTGTGGGTTCTTCAGCTGCACTTGTTTCATAGAGTGCGTGAGCACTGCATTGCTGGGGTCATCAGTGGCTCCTGCTGTACCTAGACTGAACATTACTTCTGATGGTCTGTGATGCTCCCTGTCTTGTTATGGTGCCTGGTGCCTTGCGTGTAGCCGCTGGTTGGCTTACGCTGTGTACATTGTGTAGGTACGAGGTCGGAAGCTGGGAGCCCACAATATATTGCTTGGGTATACGGCCATATCTTGCAAGGGTTTTGGTGACTTGCAACAACAGATATTGTTGGTCATTGTCCTGTACCTGTCTATTCACTTGCATCAGGGGTCAACTGCCAGAGGCTGTGTCTGCCCTCCTTGTTGGGCATAAGCAGCTGCAGATGCTTGCTTATGTCTTGCGTCCATCCAGTAGTATGGTCTGTTGCAAGTGGCTGCACCTCAGATCTTTGTTTTCAAATAGATGGCTGACGATGGCGTACTGCTGCTGGTTGACTTGACATGGTTGGGCATTGCTGGTTATGTCGTCCATGACCCTAACCTTTCTGCACATGCGATCTGCAGCATCCTGTGCAGTGTTGCTGCACATTGGGGTGGTGGTCGCTTGAGCAGAAGATCATAAGTGCTCAATAGTCACTTGCATGGTCCACCACTCTGGTGTTACATGCCCCGGTGGCCTGACAATCATCAGGGGTGAGGACGCCAGGTCTAGGTCGCTGAGTTTTGGGACATGGAGTCTTGTTCCTGCTACCCATGGATGTGATGTGTGAGCGAGAGTGTGGTAGCGAATCATCATCATGGACCTGCTGAGCTTATAGTAGTTTTCTCCTAGCCTAACCACAATACTTGTGTCAAACCCCCCATTTCTACTCACGTTGTATTGCTTGCTTATGCATCTATGCTGCAATGCAGTGTGCGCAGCAGATGTGTTTGGCACCAAAAATGTTCCAACGAGTACTTGCACCAGCACGTTGGTGCCCTAAAAAGGTGGTTGCAGAGTGGTGGTGGGGTTTGAGCCTGACATCTGTGGTGAGCCTGGCTTATAAATTGCCAGCCACCTGATGTCGCCCAACACCAGTGTAACGTATACATCTCTTTGCTGAACAGGTGGAGTGCACTCGACCTAACCTGTACTTTCATGTTCCTATGGTTCACCAGCATTCTCATCAGAGTGCAGTACAGTAGGGGACCCGGCATACAGGCAAGCTGTGTTTTCCACTATCATATTGCGTGCAAACGTGCCTGTTGTTTCGCCTCTATCTGAAGGAAGGGACCCTTTCCGGCCGCAAGGCCCTTGGGATAGTGTACTTGGTGGCTCAGCCACACTGGCACACCAAGCTTAGACCACCCTCAGGGGAGAAAGTGCTGCGTGTCTATCTGATTGAATCTAAAGATAGTATCAGTGCAGTGCCATTTTTGAAAACCAGGAGCCTCCACCTATACGGTATGTAGAAGGGCTATATGCGCTGATGATATTGAATAGTGGAAGGGTGGAAAATGCTGCAGATTATTTACATCGCATCTGAGAAGGAACCGTCTTTCTGATACGCCTGAAGACAGTCAAATTGACTGTCCAGGCTGCACATGATCTCAACTTGTTGCATGGCTCAATTTCTTTTACATGAAGGCAGGAAGGAAAGTTACCCTTTCCGGCCGCAAGGCCCTTGGGATAATGTACTTGGTGGCTTAGCCACACTTTGTACAACAAGAGTAAACCACCCTCCGGGAAGAAAGCGCCGTGCTGCACGTGATCAGCAGTACACACTTCACAGGCCTATTGTGCTTTTCAAGCGTCCCGTGCAAATCTCTCTGAACTCTGAAGATAGCGTGAAGACATTCAAACCAGACAGAATAGGGCACCCAATATAGCTGCCGCGCTCAGCTGAGCAGTCTGCCCCTTGAGAGGAATTGCAACCGATGAGTCAGGCACCGGCAGCAGCAGCTGCAGCTGCAGCGCAGGCGTGAACCAACACACAAACATCCTTGACTAGCTTAAGTACTGCTGCGTACAGCACAGGATTCTTCCAGCGGCGTTCTCAAGTCGTTCGTTGCGATCACTATGCGAGCCCAAAGTGCCCTCAGGTATGGCGTGAGGGCTTGATCTGAAAAATTTTCCATGCGATACTTTCTGAGAAACCTCCTATTTGATCCAGGGCACTGACAGCTTCTCTCAACCAGACAGCCCAGGCCTTCCGACAGTTCTCACAGGTGATCAGCCTTGATCAAGACTCTGCATGACGTTATTGGAATGTTTTTATGTTTACTAAACTGTCTCCTTGCTGTACGCCTGCATGCGTGAGCTGCACATTGCCTACAGTTACGAAAGCCCTACATTTTCTTATTACTCGTGCAGGCAGCACAGCCTGCAGTGTTTGTTGATAAAGACACTAAGGTAGTATGTCAAGGACTCACAGGCAAGAACGGCACCTTCCATACGAAGCAGGTGAGACATTGCTGAAGCAACTGCAGACAGCAGGTATCAGCAGTACACTCTTCTACACTTTTGACACAGTACTTGCGCTATGATGCAGGCTATAGAGTATGGAACAAACATGGTTGGAGGTGTAACGCCAAAGAAGGGCGGCACGACTCATATAGGGCTTCCAGTCTTCAACTCTGTAGCAGACGCAAAAAAGGAGACAGGATGTAATGCATCAGTGATTTATGTGCCGCCAGCCTTTGCAGCTGCGGCAATCCTTGAAGCAGTGAAGGAAGAGCTTGATCTGGTAGTGTGCATCACAGAAGGCATTCCACAACATGACATGGTGAGCAATGCAGCAGGCAGCAGGCCTGAGGCCCATGCGGCACGTGGCACAGCAGCAGCAAAGGCATGTACTATGCAGTGACATACAGCAGTTGCAAGTAGCCCTTAAAAATGCAGAGCAGTATCAGCGCCCTTCGTATAAAGGTGTACATAGCCCCCTTGCCAAAACAACAGCACCAGAAGCGCCAGCAGCCATCAAATGCACAACTGGTGATGTAGACGTACTGGGGATAGCCACCTTCCTTTCATGGTGAAAGCCAGCAGGAGCAGTACTCATGAAGACCAATCACCACACTAGAATATTGCAGTCTCCTCTTCGGACGCACAGATTATTATGCAGCTTCAAGAACCACGCGGTTTCTGCTTGAGGGCCGTGCAGAGTTTGCAAGGCCTTGAAGCAGAAAACGCACGGTTCTGAGCCCCGGGTAGGATAGGAGCAGCGCATTCTTCCGAGCCCTCAGCGTCATCTGGACTTGCCAGTTTGCCGCCATCCATTGTACAGCGCGTAAGCAGCTCGTTCACTGCATTGCTTGCTCTGTGTGTTGCTTCTACTGCTGTTGCAGGTGAAGGTCAAGAAGATCATGAGTGAGCAGAGCAAGACGCGGTTGATCGGGCCCAACTGCCCGGGAATAATCAAGCCGGGAGAGTGCAAGATAGGGATTATGCCTGTAAGTAGTCACTGCTGCTGCTGTTGTATCACCATCACCTGATATAAACAGTATGACGGCAGACTTGGAACAATCTCATGCACCAGTATTGCAGATGTTGAGTGTCATGACGATCTGACGAAGTCGGCTGCAGCCCATGCTGAGTGCCTGCCAGCAGCAGGTTAACAGCAGCAACCCCCACTAGCTGCTGGAGGTTGTGGAGCTAAAGAGGGTGCCTGGACATGCCTTCATGCTCAGCTGCTGCCACTTACATCCACAACACACTTACAACCTGCTGCTTTGCTGACAGAAATCAATGGTTTGTGAACGCACAGGTTCGCGCTGTTCTTATACAATCATCAACAGCTGGTTGCAAAATCAACCCTTCCAGAGACCCGCCGTCTTGATCTGTACATGCATCTCTGCCGCATGTCACTGCTTTTGCTGTTCGTCTACAGGGCTACATCCACAAGCCAGGAAAGATTGGAATTGTCTCCCGCTCAGGCACGCTGACATATGAGGCCGTGTACCAGACAACTCAGGAGGGCCTGGGCCAATCCACGGTGGTCGGCATTGGAGGAGACCCCTTTAATGGCACAAACTTTGTGGACTGCTTGGAAAAGTTTGTTAAAGATCCCCAGGTGAGCTGCTGCTGCTGCTGCTGTGCTGCTTTTGTGGTGTTTCGTGCATCAGGCTGCATTTTTTGCAGCGCTTGGGGTGGTTGGTACTCATGCTGGTTGTACTGTGCATGGTTGCAGATGTCAATCTGGCAGCTTGAGGTTTCTAGCTGCGCTGCTCATGTGGCTATTGTATTGGTTGTTGGTACTTAGGCCTGAGTCTCAGTCTGTGTTAACATTTGCAAAGACATGAATTGCTGTGTTTCAAGCATGTGGTAGAAAAGTGATGGGGAATGAGGTTTTGTGTATTCTGTACTTGCTGCCAGTGTACTTGCATCCACTCTGAGCTGCATCACAGCTGCTTCAAACAGCTGCTACAGATTGGGGTTGAAGTTTGTGATGATTTGCAGCGCTGCAAGGTGGCAGCACCAAACCCTGATGGACAACAGCTGAATCACCAAATACCAACATAGCATAATTTGCTCACTGCGATTGCTGTCTCTGTTCCTGCTGTAGACTGAGGCAATAATCATGATTGGCGAAATTGGTGGCACTGCTGAGGAAGAGGCAGCAGACTTCATCATCAAGTCAGGGACACAGAAGCCAGTTGTCAGCTTCATTGCAGGTAAGTTCACATCATCTGGCAAACTTGCAGAGTGCCGGTGCAGATTTCACAAGGCGCTGTTTTGAGGGTTTGCAGCAATGTACTGTCTACATGTTTTGTGTTTGTGACATGAATGCTTATAACACATTGTGAGCATGATTATGGCTAAGAGTCAACCAGCTTTTGGAGGAACACACACAACACACTGACCTTCCTTGCTCGCTTCATGTACATCTCCATACTGCATGGCACAACAACATCTTGACTTACTGTTCCTCTTGACACTATCATGTGCTGGTGGTATTCAAGCTCAACTCTTTGATAACTCCTTTCTCCTGCTGCCACCGCTGTGGCTGCCGCAGGATTAACTGCTCCCCCCGGTCGCCGAATGGGTCATGCTGGTGCCATCATCAGTGGCGGCAAGGGCAAGGCCTCTGATAAGATTGCTGCTCTTCAAGCCGCTGGTGTCACAATCAGCCAGTCACCAGCACAGATGGGCACCACAATGAAGCGAGTGATGATGGAGAAGGGGCTGCTCTGAAGCTGAGCAGTACTTCACAAGGCGGGGGCAGCTGTCAGATTACGGCATTGCTCCCCTGTGCAGCTTGACAACACAAGCTTGTAATTCTTTGACTTGCTTACAGTGTCACTCCTGTAGGATGGTTGCTGAACCTCGGGCCAAAGAGCACAGGAGTCTGCTTCTTTCTGTTTTGACGCAGTGACGTTGTGCCCGGTTTGCTTTGTTTTGCTTGCATTGTCAGCAAGCAAGCGAAAATGGCATAGCCTATAGAATAGCTTGGACTGGTGATTACCTTGTTGGTGTGTAGACCCTGCCAGTGGCTGGCAAGATTCATGTGGACTCATGTTGTGTCAATGACATGTTGAACTGAGGTTTTGTCGCTGGACTGGATAGTTCAGTCTCGCAAGATGTAAGACAAATTGAGCCATGAGGTCTGCAGTCGACTGTTGATCAGACAGCTGCCAGTGTCGCACTGGCTTCCAACCGATACATTTGGCCTGCAGGCTCTGAGCCGGGCTCGGCAATGCTCTTTTCACTGAGGTCACCTAGGTGATGGGCCTGGCCCAGCAACGGTGCATACCGGCAAGCTGTATTTTTCCAGTCAAACTGATATATGGCATATTGCGTGCAAATGTGTCTGTTGTTTTGTATCTATCTTACAGACTCTTTATCAACCATGTGTTCTACAATTGTTTGTATAATGTACGCATACTACTGATACAGGTCACTGGAGGTTTTTTAGCGCCTGCAGTACAGTATCACTTCTGTTATAATGTAGAAGAATTTAGCCATGCAGCAAGTTGAAATGCTGATAATGTAATTACATACCACAGGCGCAGTTGCAGGCCCTCGAATTCGAGGGGCTAGTAGCCCCACCCTCAACCTGAACTTCAGGATGAAGTTCATCAGGTGAACATTCCACGTGGATTTCAGTGCATTGGACTCCACGTGCAGTGATCACTCATCATATGGCTATATTTCTTTCACTCATCATATGACACGATGGGAAACCACAGCAGCACATACGTTTCTGCATCTACCCAGGTATCAACCACCTGTGCATCATGGCAGAAGCCGTTTCATCATGAGCTGTATTGTCTATGATAAAAACCAACACCAATGTAGTACCACATAGCACGCTGTCACTCGATCTTGATGTATCCTGCATCTTATTGCAGTAACCATGGTCATGTTATGCATGATTGGGCACGCGAGCCATACGGTACCTATCCAAAGATCATACACGTTTCTTCCCAGAACAGGAGTCTGTCATGATTGCATAATAAGATGAGTCCAATAGACATCTAGCACAGCACCAGCATGTTGCATCCTGCAGAGACCTGATCAGCAAAGTCTCTCACGGAGGTGATGATGATCACTCTAAAACCCTCAAGTCATGATTGCATTCAATCCATCTATCCATGTCATGCGCTTAATATGCCACACTTGGACGTAAAACTTGGATGTACGTATGCCCCAAGTGGGCACAGCTTCCCGCTACTGCATCTCCTGCAACTGTTTGGTCAGTTCTGCCACTTCAACAGCCAGTGTGTCCAGTGCTGCTGGGTCCTCTGCCAGCCTCTTGGTCAGTGGCTCACGCACCTTGCGCGCTTTGTCCAAGTCCTTCTTGGCCTTTGCCTTAGCCTGTGACAGCAGCGGTCATGAAGACAGGCAGTCCCATGACGTGGACAAGGAATTTGCAACAGCAAACCATCAATCAATTACAGACGGCCCCGGCACGTTTTGCCATAATGCCAGCTACTACTATGCTGTTGGCATCAATGCACCAATTTGACTTGGGATGCTGCACAGCATGCATACAGCAAGAATGCATGCCCATAGCGCTGCCAGCGTCCAGAATATCTCCCTAATCTGCCTGACTGCCTAAGACGCTGCTGCTGTAGCTGCATCAATGCATCATGTACAGCAGCAGTACGCAACCAATCAACTCACTTTGTCATCCAAAGGCTGCCCTTCCTTGTCGTGTGTTGGTTCTCCTGTCTCAGTGTCAAATTGGCTGTACCTGTACAGTGGGACAAGAACCCGGCAGGAAGGAATATTTGGTATTATCCTCATGAGAAATTCTGTCTTCTCTGCCCCTGTCTATGATGACTGTTTACTCAAACATTGTGGGTCCTCACAGGGCAGGCACCGTACCATAACCAGATCATGGTATGATGTATTCAGCCTGAGTGACTGCCACCAAGAAAACTTCATTGCTGCTAGCAGCGCTGCAAGTTCCAGCTATGAGCACCATCACCACAGGACAGTACGCATGGTAGATTCAACCTTGAAATAATTTGCAGCAGACAGTGCAGGGAAGCCTGTGTACTGGGATACGTTTTGAAGCTGCATTCTTACTTATCAGAAAGTGCTTCATGCTCTGACGGCAACGCAGCCAGCTTCTGCAGCTTCTCTAGCTCCTTGCTCTGTAGAACAGCAGAGCAGCAGCAGCAGCAGCAGCAGCAGCAGCAGCAGCAGCAGCAGAGCTGGTAAGGAAGAAGAGCTGGAGTCAAATCATAGAGAGCAAAAGACTGCCATGTACGCCACAAGCACAGGATATGCTGTACACTAGCACACACACTGAATATTAATGAATCAGAAACAGCTGCTGATAGCGCACACCTTCTTGTCCAGTGCATTGGCCAATTTTCGCCGTGCTGCCTCAGCTGCCGCAGCCAGCCGTTCATCCCGCTCAGCAGCCAGTACTGCCGGATCATCAAGCTTCCAAACTGCCTTGCCTGGATTGCACAGCAGAACATGACTGATGATGCAACAGACAGTTCGCTGTTGACTTCAGGACCCTACACCTAACCCAAAACCCTAAACCCTGTTGTGGTCAACACTAAGTGTCCTGCAACCCGTGATGACTCTGAAACATGGAGGAGGTGAGACGCTCACGTGAACCAACTCTTAGGCACAGACTGCTTGCAACATAATATGAGGACATATTTCATTTCTTTCATTTTTCATATGTAAATAGGAAAAAAAGTCAAAACTTCCTTTTATTACATCAGAATCACCAAAATGGAAGGAACCAAACCTTATATGAAACCTATTCTTCATACAATTTTGGAGTAACTGCTGGAAATATTTCCCTGAATTCATTTCTACACAATGCAATGTCTTTTGCCCTATTTTTCATGAAGGGAGTGTAGGAGCATAACTATGAGTAGAAATAAGTTAGAGACAGCTGGTCCACCATCTGCAGACAAGGGAAGAGCAGTAAGATTCTGCTAGCTGCCATACAGCTGTACAAGTTCTGGACTTACCATCTGGTCTATCCTCCAGTCTGACCCCCAGCTGTGGCAGTGTGTCGTCCCGAACCTTGTCACACACACCCAGCAGCTCACCATGCGGCGCCTTGGACTTGCACAGATTGCGCACCTGCATATGCAAATCCTCTTTAAGACCCAGCGCATGTCACAGCTAGAAAAATTTCTATCACACTGGTGATATACAAGGCACGATGCAGATTTGTCGAGCTTGCCATGCTTTTTTTTATTGCTGCTGTCATGCCCTGCAGTTGTGAAGGACCTTTCCACCCTGCTGCACCAGCCCAAAAGGTCCGCAGGAAGAATAATATGTTATGATTATGATTTTCCTTTCCAGCATGAGTGCTCAGCAGCTGTCTCGTCATGATGACTGAGAGAATTCCAATAGCAAAGCTCAAAGTCCCTACCTCATCCCTGAATGCGGCAAAAGCACCTAGATAGCTTGCTGCTGCTGCATCTGTGCTGCTGCCCCCTTCGCCGCCCAGACCCAGCACATCAGCAGGGCCCTGCAACACACAGCAGCAGATGATCATGTAACACCACAAGACAAGGAGCACGCCAGCAACAAAACGACAGCCAACAGCATGCCATTGTGGCGGGAGATGCCCAGCTTCACAAGCACGCCAGCACTTGCAGCATCAGCAGCAGGAAGTGTCTGGCTGCACCACCCTGCAAATATTGGCGGCTGTGCCACTTGAGTTGATGCAGGTTTCCCCCTGCTTGCGGCAGCAAAGCTGTACAAGCATTTAATGCTGTCAGCACTGCACTCACTGTAACGATGCCAAAGACCGATAGTATACGTGTCACATATGCTGCTGCCTTCCTCAGCAGCAGCGGCTGAGGCCCTGCTGGTTGTAGCCCTGAGGCAACACCATTGGCATCTGCTGCTGCTGCTGTCTCCTGCTTCTTAGCCAGGTACAGGTTGGTGGCCTTGATGAGTCCTACAGGGGCAGATTGATTTTAAACAGGCAAGATATCAAACACAATACGCTGCAGTGTTTCTGAGCTGGCCAACTTGCAAGCAAGAAACCTTGCCATCATCAATGAACTGCACAGCCAGAGGCAGGAGTGAATGGTGGAGAAGATTGCTGTGTAAGAGCAGTGTATGAGGCAGATCGCGCCGTCTTGGATGTGTTTGCCGGTTTGACTGCTGACCTGCTAGTGCATTCAATGCTAACCTGCTAGGGCGTCCAATGCTCCTGCTGTGTTGATGTTATCCAGCAACGACTCATGGACCCTGGTCTGGCACTCTAAGATGGCAGTGGACAATGCCAATTCATCAGTCTGCACAAGAACCATGCAGTGTAACACCCATGCAGACATGAGCATGTGTTTGGCATGCACGACAGAAGGCAGCTGTCAAGAGTACCTGCCTGCTGACATCATGGTCATGTTTGGAGGTGCCTGTATCAGACGGCTCACTGCTTACATGCATGTTGGCCAACATCTGCAAAGCGCTGCACCCTGGGTGCACACACTCATCCACCTACAGCCTCTTACGAAGTTCACAAACCTGTTTTACAAACATTATATAGAATCAATCATACATCTCCCAATCACTTCAGTTGGCATGCACTCCAGGGTGTCACACAAACGCTCACCTCCCACTTTGCAGATGTCTGGGACTCCCTGCCAGCAGCCTCTCTGAGTGCCACATCAACATTCTGGAAGAAGTTCTTGATGGCCTGCTCCCTCGCCCGCATCTCTGCCCTCATTGTCTCCCCATAACTCACAGTCTTGTTCCAGGGATTCATGATGAACATCAGCCGCAACTGACGGGCGCTGAACTGCTGCAGGGCTTCCCTGTGACCAGGCAGGAACAGCAGAACTTGGACACTCAAGGCCTGGTGGTATACATGCGAGTGATAAAGGTGTTTCCATAAATAGGCACAAGCCTCCACATAGGCATCGCTAGCTTGCTGTGCTGTGGCACTTATGCAGCGATCTATTTTCTGTGGTGTGTCTGCCGTGGCTGTCTGAGCATGTTGACTACACAAGGAGCCTGTTAGGGATGCAACAGAGGTATCCACCAGCTTTGCCATGCTCCGCAATATCAGCTCTGCTATTGCAACAGCTACAGAACATTGGTTTGGGAGTCCCACAGACCCCGGCCGCTGCAGCAGTAGTGTCACAGGCGTGTTGCTGTAGCACATGTGTCTTATACTGCTGCACCACAAACTCTGGTGCAACAGGGGCTAGCATGTGCTGTTCAAAGAAACACCAAAAAAGAGGCACGTGCAGCTTCGGGTCACCATGAGAGAAGAGACAGCAAGAATTCTGCCCACCTGATTGTGACGAAGTTCTTGAGGCTTTTGCTCATCTTGAGTCCCTCAATCTCCAGGTGTCCGCTATGCAAGAAGTAGTTCACCCATTGCCGGCAGCCCCTGCACAGCAACACAGCAGCAGCAGCACTTTGCACAGTCAAAGGTTTGCACAGTTGAAGCAGGAGCGCTATGTACGCCATTAGTTGCTACGTCTGAGAACATCTGATGCGCAAGCAGTGTGCACCAGCCAGCGCCTGCAGAGAACTCCAGAAAAAGATTGGTTGCTTGATAATGCAGGAACCAGACACTGCACAAGACACGGCAACTTGGGTTGATCCTGCTCACTCATGGTGGAAAAATGCCTCCGCCTGCGCCAGTTCATTGTCATGGTGGGGGAACTTCAGGTCCTCTCCACCTGTATGAATGTCCATCTTGGCACCAATAATCTTGCTGGCCATTGCACTGCACTCAATGTGCCAGCCTACGTGAACACATGCATGGGCACATAACCATGACAGCAAGACCCATGCAAGGCAATCACTGGGTGATAGCTGTCACACTGAGCATGCATGTGGTCAGAAACTGTAGCACTGTGGCCAAGAACACCCAACTTCTGGTTCAAGGCACACAATGCTGCCTTGCACAGGGATGTGCTCAAGCAAGTTTTGCGCACGCCAGCACTGCACACTGAGCATGAATGTGGTCAGGAGCTGTAGTACCGGGGCCATGCCCACCCCATCACCAATATCATGGGACACTGCACAGCTGGCCCTTGCAATACTCAAGCGCCCATGTTGATGCTGCATCTAGCATCCCTGCAACTCACAATCTGTCAGCAGAATCTATAACTACTCCCACCTGGCCTCCCCTTGCCCCATGGTGAATCCCAGGCTGGCTCTCCTGACTTAGCTGCCTTCCACAGCGCAAAGTCCTGGGAGCTGCGCTTCTCACTTGTCTCAAAGTTGGCCTCGCTCTCAGCAGCCAGGGTGGCATTGCCGACTGATGAGGGCTTGCACTTGCCGTACACATGTCCCAGATCCCTGTAGACAAATGTAGAAATGACAGGCTTGTGATGCTGGGTCATCTGCAGGTGCTGTCTGACAAGCACTTGGACCGGACTGAGAAGCAGGCAGGTGTGTGGGTTTTGCATGCCTTGCGGCCGCATTGTCGATCTATCAAATTCCAGGGCTGCAGCATCTGCGACATTGGCAGTGAGACTGCACAGGCATGCATGTGCCCCTGATAGCCATTAAGTAATTGCTTGTATTACAGGACTTGGTAACAGGCGCCTATCAACCCTCAAGATCAACATATCCTATCACGCAACAGCAGAATAGGGCCATATTGAAGTTGCCCAAATGCTTGGCTGCAAAGTTGGAGCCTGGTTGATCCTGGTCCCCAAGATTTGACCCAGAGCCAGCAGTGCTTGTACAACATGACTCACCTGAACTTGGCTGTGTCAAAGTACACACTGCCATTGCTTTCATACGCAATGCCATTGTCCACAATACGCTGCACATAGTCAATGATTTCCGGAAGGAATTCTACCACACGAGTCAGCACATCTGGTGCCCGCACGCCCAGAGCATCCATGTCCTCAAAGAACTCTCGCTGCGTGATATACATATTTAAGCACCACATGCAGTGCAGTCTACTGAGAAGCGAGCAATTGAAGGGAGAAGCACAGTAGGTGTGAGCAGCACCTCCTGTGACAGGGTTTATGGTTTGAGCAGAGCAGCTATTGCATGTTGGTGTGGATAACACCTCGATTGTATGGTTGTGAGGTTGCCTGGCCACTATGAGCCAGCACATATACTCGGTGTTCAACTTGAAGGCTGCTAATGTCGTGGCAAACCGGCAACCCACACCTGACTCAATCTCATGCTATGCTAGATAGTTGATAGAACTACTGCCAGCACAAGTAATGATAAGATATGTCACGGCAACACCAGTCTGGCATGCCAGCCTGGCTAACAAGCCTGACACAGCAGAATGTGGTCAAATCAAATTTGTGGAAGCTGCTGTTGCACCTTCTTGGTAAGCTTGATGATGGTGATTGTGGTGGGCCCACATCACCATCATCAAGCTTACCAAGAACAAATTCTGCAACCACAGCTGCAGTAGAAGCTGCCAGAATCCACCTATCAGCTGAATGCATGGCTGCACTGATGTGTGGTGCCATAAGACGCCTGCTGCTCGCCCAACCCCTGGACAAACCCCCTGCCCAAGCAACCCTGAACAATTTGCCAGTTTTAGGAGCAACCCTCATAAGCTGCCCGGCCCTGCTTCAATTCACATATCACCATACACATGCTGCACACATCCTGCTTGTCCTGCAAACCCTTACCTCATACTTTGCAGCATGTGCCCTGAATATGCTGAGATCTGACACCTCACTGCCGCGCTGGGCGTCCAGCTGCTCTGCCAACTGATCCGCACCCACTGATAACAGCTGCTCTATGCTGGGGCTGCCGCCTGCCAACAGACAGCACAGCAACAGATGACATAATCAGCACTGAATGCACTGGAGGCTGACGTGAGCCTTGCACTGAATGGACTCATGCTTGCACGAGGACATTTGCTGGTGCCTCAGGTGCAAATACTGACCAGCAGGTGAGACCATTGGTGGACGCACGCAGCATGGCCGTGAGTGCAAATAATGCGGTGCTGCCCAAGTCGCTCAGTTCATGATACTCTGGTGCTCTATTATTTACACCACTTGTAATGGTGCCCTGATAACAATTGTTGGCCTGCTATATAGTCCTATCTGTATCCAAGCCGTTACAGCTGTTGTTTTGCTCAGTGGCAGAGCCTGCAAAACGGATCCCAACAAGGCCTTTAGGGGCAAGCACTTGCTGCAGGATTCTTCACTGATGATAGCAGACTGCCCAGGACAGCACGGTGCAGTGATCCGCTGATGGTTACAATCAGGGAGATTGCATAGGAAAGCACACACCTGCCAGCAATGCCTGGAAGTCTACTTGAACTTGCTGCAGCTGCTTCGCTTTATGCTCTTCATTCTTCAGAGCTGATTCCAGCTCAGTGCGCTGCCTGCTGTCTGTTGCTGCTGCAACCTTGGCTGTCATGGCTTGTTGCTTACAGGCTTGTTTATCTACTGCTGCTTTAATTGCTGCTGCAACCTGCTGTGCTGCCTGCACCAAGGAGAGTCGCATCACCGCTACGCACAGTTGGCAATTTGGCGCGAGCATTGGAGCAACACAAGAAAGATTGCTACTGACAGAGACAAGAAACAGAGTTGATAGGCCGCCTGATATGTCATGCCTGTCAGAAAAGTCTCACAGAGGCCAATGCCCTACACCGCCTTGTTAGGACATATCCTTGCTGTCTGCCAAGGCATGCTTGCAGGATCCAACGTGTTGGGCAGGCCTCGGGCATCAATCAGAAATGCAATTGTGGCAGCTTGACTGCCATAGACACTTCTGGAACCGTCACACAGGCCTCACCTGCTGTGGATCTTTCTCCTGCTGACGATATTGTTGCAGCAGGTGGTTCCTTCTGGCCCTGAGAATGATCTTGTCATCCACATCGGTCACATTCATCACATACAGTACGTTGTAACCAAAGTAATCCTCAAGAACCCGACGTATTACATCGAATGTCACGTAGTTCCTGGCATGACCCATATGTGCGCTGTCGTATACAGTAGGACCGCAGGCATACCAGCTAATCTGCCTGCTGCCTGCCCCTGCTGCTGGTATGAAAGGCACCTTTGCATCTACAAGACTATTGTAGAAATGCAGCACTGCCTGTTGGTCAGATTGTGGGCGGTACCATTCGCGTTGTCCTTTTTGGGCCATCTGCTAGTCGCTGCAACTGCACCCGCCAGGCACAGACCAACAGCCCAGCTCTGTCTGAATAGATGTGGCGATATCAAAGTCTGACAGACGACGACTCGCCCTGAAGGAGCCTGCAGCTTTTCCAGGGGAGTTGAGAAGTCCAGTTATGACAGTTTGAAGGGAAACCTCTGCGCAGCACTTATGTAAGTACTGTTGATGTAGTCGCGCGACTAAGGGGTGCGCCCGAGGCTGTGATATAGCCCCTGTGTCCGGGGAGTAGTGCGGCTGTTGTTCTTTCTCTGGCTTCTAAACAGCAACAGCAAGTTTGAGATCAGTTGCTATCTTAATTGGACATTCATGGCATCTACAGGTGATGATCGGGTTATGTGGCACCATAACCACTTTGCACCAGCACCCCGCCAGAATCAGCTGGTTGTCAGTGACCTTCTTCTGGTCCCTGAGACACTGCCGCTGATCACTATGCTTTGACTTTCAGATGTCGTTTTATCGCGCGCCTCTTGGTGTGCTCCTGTGCTCCCTTTGCATGCAGCTTACTGCTGTAAATCTGTCCTGCAGAGGGTGCTGTGGCAGATGCAGTGGCTGAGCAGACAGAGCAGCTAACCGTGCAGGAGAACGGCGCAGCAGCGGCTCCAAAACCCAAGAAGGAAAAGGCACCTAAGCAGCCCAAACCCCAGAAAGAAAAGAAGCCTCAGGGTGAGCTCGAATGTTGCTAGGCTCTGCAGTGAGACAGAGGTATATACAGACAGCACTTGATTGGCATGAGACCAATTGCTAGTACGACTGGGCCGATATCATGCGAGTAGCGGTGGCAAGTTGTGCCAGCCTGTTGGGCCCACTCTGTAAAGCAAACTGGCAGAAAACTGCATAGGCAGTTTGATGCATGATTCTTATGTTGCATTGGGGCTGCATCATGAGGTCCCAGAAGCAGCATCTACCAACTGGATGATGAATTTCAGACAGTTTAGCAAGTGTAGTTAATTGCCAGAGATCCCCTGCACTTTGTGTTGGTGTCAGCCACCAGCTGATTACCAGGCGGAACTCTTATTGTCCAATAACATCTGTCCACGCCCTCTTTCTCATCGCCTCTATTGCTCTTTTTTGCTGGCAGACGGTAAAGAGGTCAAGAAAGAGACAAAGCTTGGCCTCTCAACGAAGAAAGAGGAGGACTTCCCCAACTGGTACAGCGAGCTAGTGGTGTCCTCTGAGCTCATCAGCTACTACGATGTCAGCGGCTGCTACATCCTGCGCCCCTGGGCTTTTAGCATGTGGGAGGTCGTGCAACGCTGGTTTGACGACAACATCAAGAAGCTGGGAGTGCAGAATGCTTACTTCCCCATGTTCATCACAGAGGATGTGTTAAACACAGAGAAGGACCATGTGGAAGGTTTTGCACCAGAGGTGACCAACATGTGTTGGAGGTGTAGTGCTCTGCAGCGTGGTCTGGCAGGTGCATGGGGTGGACACTTGTGCCAACAACCCCTTGGGCCAACCAAAGTTTCAAAGTGCTGATGCTCGTTCCTGCTCATGAAAGCTCAATCGAACTACAAGTTCAGACATCAATGCAGAATATTTCTTGCAGCAAATCCTTGCATGTTCCAGGTGTGTAAGTACGAGCCAGCTTTGATGTAACAAGTCATGATGTACTGGTGTAAGACACTCTGGAGCTGCTGATGGCACTGGATGTTGTCTGTTGGCATGTAAGACCCATAGTGGAAACACCTGCTCCTTGCAGGCAGCCATAATAAGGTTGTGTGTATTTTTCTGCATCCATTCAGGTTGCTTGGGTGACCAAGGCAGGCAGCAGTGAGATGGAGAAGCCTATTGCTATCAGGCCAACATCAGAAACCGTAAGTCCAAGACATGCGACAGCAACATCAGCAGATGCCGCGAATCTGGCCTCTGCCAGCAAGTGTGTGTCTTTGATGCGTGCAGCTTGCGAGCAGGAACCAGGGCCAACAGCACCCTAGCTTAGCATATATGAAGTTGCAGCGCCACAGCTGGGCCGCAACAGAACATGCCCAGGATTCAGGGGAACACGGGCAGTGTATATGCTGATTGACCTGTTCATGGAACAGCACGGCTCTTGCTCCAGTCTTCATATCTTTAATTTCTCTTCCATCCTTGGTTGCTGTGCAGGTCATGTACCCCTACTATGCTCAGTGGATCCGCAGTCACCGTGACCTGCCCCTGAGGCTGAACCAGTGGACCAATGTGGTGCGCTGGGAGTTCAAGTATCCCACACCATTCATTCGCAGCAGGTGAGGGGATGGTGTAAGAACTATGCCTGCTGTTACTGCGTTCACTGCCATGGCTTGTTTGTGCCCTGCCCTGACTGCTCCAGGACAACTGCAACAGGATCGACTCCTCCTTACATGCTCTGATGCTGCAAGTGTTGCCATAGTTGAGATCTGGCATAATTGGTGTGGTCAATCTTGTCATTCCTTGTCGGGTGGATCATCCTGTGGTGAACTGTGTGTGTCTTCTGTGTGCCCTGCAGAGAGTTTTTGTGGCAGGAGGGCCACACAGCGTTTGCCACAAAGGAAGAAGCTGACACAGAAGTACGGCAGATCCTGGATCTGTATGCAGGTGAGAAACCCCTGCAGTGGAGGTTAACCAGCAACTAAGCAATGAATAGAGCTTGCGTATTTGGTCTAGCTGGGAGTCATTGCAGAGTCTGAGCAGGTGTTGGTTGTCCTTGCTGAACCCAACATACTGAAATCCAGGTTACCTCAATGAAGGTATGGGGGGAGGGGTGGATGGTGAATTATCTGGCTCATCCTGTTCGCTTCTTTTGTGGTATGGCAGGTGTATATGAGCACCTTCTAGCCGTGCCTGTGACCAAGGGTCAGAAAAGTGACAAGGAGAAGTTTGCAGGAGCACTGTACACAACAACAGTAGAGGTATGTGGACCTGGTCGGGCCCTTGCATAATGCAGCCACCTGTTGGACTGAGCTACAGCTGATGAGTGTTGCTCTGTGCATTGGCCAGTCTGTAGTGCACCACATGTGAATCTCCATCAGACAGCAGTACACAGGATCACTCCTAGTGTGCCTGTTCCATGTAGACCTTGCATGACTGTTGTACACTGCAGTCTCCATGGGAGTTGGTTTTGTCTCATCTGCAGGCATTCATCCCAGAGAATGGTCGTGGTGTACAAGGTGCCACCAGCCACTGCCTGGGCCAAAACTTCAGTAAGATGTTTGGCATTGAGTTTGAGACAGAGGACCACGGCAAGTCACATGCATGGCAGAATAGCTGGGGTCTCACAACACGCAGGTGAGTCACAACATCACACTCCAACATTTTTTGCAGTCTCTGACCGCTTTTGGCTCACATTCAGCATAGCATCATAGCTTTAGAGGGAGCAGCTTGGACACCTCATGCACATGGGTCCTTGCTCAAAGCTGTTGGAAGCTAGAGGTTGCAGCGTGGGGCTGTTCTCAGCACCTATCTCAACATTCAGCATGGCCCAACTCATTCCGCTTCTTGGCCCTTTGAAGAGTCCAGTACAGGAGTATCTGTCATACATGTCAAGACAGTCAGATATCTGCTGCTGCTGCTGTGTAGTCTTGGAGTGATGATCATGACACATGGCGACGACAAGGGGCTGGTCCTGCCACCCCGCGTAGCACCTAAGCAGACAGTCATCATCCCAATCCCAAAAAGCAGCAGCGCACCAGAGCTAGTAGAAGCTATGTTTGGGCAGGTGAGCAATATGAACATCCACTGTGTTGATTCTCACTATCTCAGATTCGAGTCCCGACAGTAAGATTATCCAGTTCAACCAAAGGGCCCCCCACACCTTCCCTCAAAAAGCATCATATGCATTCTCTATGCTGCCTGAGCTCTGTGTTCTGCTGGTGCGCGTCATCAATCTGTGATGCAGGTACGGTTGTTCCAGCAGCAGCTTGAGGCAGCAGGCGTCAGGGTAGAGACAGACTTCCGCACCAATTACACTCCTGGCTGGAAGTACAATCACTGGGAGTTGCGGGGAGTGCCTGTCAGGGTTGAACTGGGTCCCAAGGACATGGAGAACAAGACAGTTGTCATGGCTCGCAGGGACACAGGTGGGGTATGCCTGGGGTTTAGGAGTGTGGTAGGATGACATCTCACGCTCAGCCTTTATGGTTGTATACTACCATTCTGGTGCACCCTGCTGCTATTTGTGACTTTGTTTTTCATTGCATTGTTCTCATCAAACTATGTGCTGCATTTGCAAAATTCAGTCTTGAGGCAGAGCTGCCTACTGAGTGTTGCGCACATTCTGCAAGTCTCCATTCCTTGCTGTGGTGATGATCTTGGGAAGTTTGAACACCCGTAAGGGCTGCATGATACCAAATTCTTACCAATGGATCCTACTGAACAGCGCTTTGCAATTCACACAAGCTATGATGAAAATCAGTGCTGAATTGCACCCATTGCAGTCGTCTGCATTGCTGACGAGTTGTGGGCATAATAAGTGGTTCGGCGCTGCTGCCTCACTGGGCCTTTTGGGTGGGCCCCCTGCCGCTAGTCGTGAAAGCAGGGTCTTGTGTTGCTGCTGGGACCAAGCAACCTGGCCAGTATTGAATTTGCGGAGTGTTATGTGTTGCAGCTTGTTCATGGTCAAGCAGACAGTGCGGTCTGCTTGCTGTTGGCCTGCTGTAGTGATGATCCTTAGGAATATGAGCACCCTGTCAGGGCTGCATGACAACAATCAAACACCAATGGATCCTACTGAACAGCTCTGGCCCCTGTTATGAATCACATCAAAGCACAGGCTTTTAGCACATGTAGTAGTCAGCAAAACTGCATTGTGACCTGCTGTTCAACCCGCCAACTACCCAAGATGTGTGACTATCAGAGGTATGCTTACAAGTGCTTAATGAGGGTTTCATGAGTAGAACAAAACACCCAATATTTTGCTGACCAGCCCCTGACTGCCGCTGCTGTTGTCATGCAGGTGCCAAGGAGTTTGTTCCCTGGGATCAGGTGGCTAGTCGCCTGCCACAGCTCCTGGAAGAAATACAGGTGTGCGGGCTGGCATCAAGCTGCATTGTGGTCACTGCAACTATGACTGGCTGAGGCTTACCTCTCTTGCTTGTTGCCTCAGGGACCTCTGGCCTGTAGTTTGATCCATACACCACTAGCCAACTGCATAATATCGCGATCAGTGAATGATGCTTCATGAGCAGTGCCAGCGCATTAGGCACTCACGCACGCAGTAGTATGGCAGTGTTACCTGTCTGGCAGCCGTGCAGGATTGAGACTTTTGCAGATATGCATGCTCTAGTTCACAGCACCTGCACCTGAATCCAACTCATGCTGATAAGTGTACCTCTGTCAGGTCAGTTGAACCTCTGCTCTCTTCATGTCTCATGTATACAGAATGACATGTTTGCCAAGGCCAAGACACGCTATGACGCTTGCGTAGAGCACGTCACCACATGGGATGACTTCATGGCAGCTCTCAACAACAAGCACATGGCACTGGCTCCCTGGGCAGATGAAGAGGCTGTTGAGGAAGATGTGAAGAAGCGCAGCGCTACTGCAGATGCCATGGGGGCCAAGACCCTTTGCATTCCATTTGAGCAGCCTGAACTGCCAGAGGGCACTCTATGCTTTGCCAGTGGCAAGCCAGCCAAGAACTGGGCACTCTGGGGCAGGAGCTATTAAACAGCTGCAGCTCTTAAAAAATGCTGTGTTGGGTGCTGCTGGCTTACTGCAGGTGCCAGCTACTGTGTGTAGGTGTCAGGGGCCACATGAATGCGACAGTGCTGTACAGTCTACAATAGCCTGCATGTGACTGTTGTTATTTCTACTGCTTCCTGCATATGTTGGCAGGGGTGCCTGGTACAGCAGCAGGTGATCATGTGTGTATGCAGTGTCTTGACTCGGGTTTTTTTTACTTGGCCAGCTTGGCTGTATGCTGCTGCGGATGGGGATGTGTCAGCATTGCGCTGTGTTGCGCAACTGTGAGCCTCCTTGCTGTGGCAGTGGCTTGACTTGGGCAGGTATGTTTGCCTTTTGCACCAGTCTGCTGGGAGGTTCAGCTGCTATGTATGTCTCTTGTGTTTGTGAGTGTGGCCAAGCTGCAAGCAGCATCAGGGTTCACGGGGCTTACCATCATTTCAGGGACTTGATTGTTATCGCTGATGGCTGTAGGCAGTGTTGGCCTTGGCTTGGTTGATGGGATCTACTGGACTGTCAACAGTGTCTGAGGCTAGGCATGCCTTCTCTTCGCAGAGGAGACCAAGCAGGCAGCATGAGGACGCTCTCAGAGGTGGCATCATGCCATGGTGGCTTCACTGATGTCTATGAGTGACTTGCTGTCTGGCTGTCCCCTCCTGCATGACGGGGGCTGGCCAGTACCTCTGGCTTTGTGCAAGCTTGGTCGGTTGGGGGCCACTTGAATGCAGCTTATGTGGTACTATTGAAACTGCTGAACTTGTTCAAACTTTGTTGGGACATTCTGACTCACAATCAGAATTGTCTGCATGCTTGAACACTCATGGTATCAGACAGCAGATGGGCGCACAATTTTGTCACAAGATTACTGTGAAATATACAGGCCTGGCAGGTCTAGCAGACTCACAACAACAGCTCATGTTTATTCACTGACAATGGACTTGTCCGGGGTAGTATTTGGATGAGGAGCCACAGCCACATGAGTCATACAGCCCGTTTGTGTCGCACAGGAGTGGACTTGAGGTTATCTGCCAGTTATATAACTGAGTTGCTCACATCCTCAGGCCATTGCAATCAATTGATCAGCTCATGATCACCTATGATGCCAACTCAGAATAGCCGGCGCCATCAACTAGGCCACCTGTGTAACCTACTGTCCAATTACCAAAGTCGATCATGAATTGGTACCAACTGATATGATCCAACTTGACATGAGCGGCATATATTATCTAGTAGAGGTCTTGCACTTTGCAGCTGACCTCAGTGCCACGCAAGGAGTTGTAGATCAATCTGCTGTCTCAACAACAGTCCCGCTGTTGATGATTTTTACACACGAGATCTAACCAATGAGCGTGACATTCAAGGATTGAACCAGCCCTAGCCGCTAGATGATGGTCACTGGTGACAGCAGGCCAGCTGTACGGTACACAATTGATCCACCAAAGAGGGCACTCAACGCTCTCACCTGGGCCACCCAGCGCAGAATACCACAGCAAATAACACTGGAAGGTTTCTCCTGTGATTCATGCAGCAGGAGCGTTGGCATGCCAGGGGTCAAAAGTAAAGTGACAACGAGATGCTGCCAGAGCATCGCAGGCGACAGCCAGCCAGTGGTCAGCGTCAATCATCTGCAGTACATGTTTGGTGGCAGCTCAGCTCTAATCCGTGGCCCTGAACGCTTTTGCAGGCCTCGCCAATCGAAAGCAGGGACAGTGAGTGCCGTGGCAGCATGCTGCTGCACATTGTGGCAAAGCAAGTCTTGTGATTTGTTGTTTTTTGCATTGAAGTACAGCTCGTGGCAAACTGCAAGCATAGACAGTGTTCTCGTGCCTTGTTCCTGGCCGTGTTTGTCCATGCCTAATGCACCAAAACATGATTTGGTTTGAGAAACAATTCTTTCTGCAGGTGTCTGGCTTCAAGCTCTGGAATGCTCGGCACGGTTGCTTGAGCTGATGCTACGCTTTGGAGGTCAGTGAAGTGGTCGTACTTGCAATGCAGTTCATGGTACCTGACGAAAGCACTTTAGACGTTTATTCTGCTTTAACAAACAGCTGGCTGATTGCTCTCAGCATTCACATCCAGCAACCTGATTCAAACACAACAGCAGGCAGTAACTACTGGCAGTGCTGCCCCCGATCACAACGGTGACGATCGTACAGCAGATCATTCACAAGCTGTGATCAGACTTTATCCACTGTTTTGGCCGATTAGCTCGCTCATCGAAGGGTCAGCAGCCTAGCTTGGGCCCTTGATTGCGCCATTACTATTCTGTCAAACTGTTTGCTATCACCAGCAAAAAAGGGTCATTTGCAACCCGCTGTAAGAGCAATATAATGCCATTATCATGCTGATGTATTATAACACCTTTCTTCCATGCATCACAGGTGAAGTAGTGCTCTTGTCCATGGACCACTTCCCTGATTGGCATCGTTTTCAAGCTTCAGCATTGCTGGGTCCTTGAGCTTCAAAGCAAGATGGCAGAGCGACGGCAGCAGCTGCTTGCAGGTCGGTACCACAAGCCGGCACTTCGATCTGACAACTTGCTTAGTGTACCAGCAATTCTCATGAGGAAGTGGCTATGGCTTGCTGCACCCTGGGCAAGTACACTGTCAGTGTCATTCTCATGCCGTCAAAGCTGCGTGCCCAGAATTTGGAGCAGCAACTGTTAAGATTTGTTGATAGCATGCTGTCAATCAGTTTCATCAACCATGTCTGGGTGATAATGTCATGCAGAGCTATCTGAAGCTGTGAACAGTGGCTTACCAGATGTACTAAGCAGCAGCAACATTCCACTACTTGTGGACTGCCTACTTGAGGTGTTTGATCTCGGAGATGCAGCCCACTGGTAAGCAGCCAGCAACACAGGTCACGGCTCTCGCAGCAGCATGTGCTTGTTGCTCTGTTGTGCCTCATACCCTAGTGAGGTGTGCAAGGCTGCATTGAGATGCAGTGCCGCCTTGTGCACAACCTTTCTGCCTTTCATTTCTGAACAGAGCTTTCCATATGCTGTGCCATCAGTCACTGCTGTCCATCTGCTGCTGCAGCTCTGTGGATGGCTTGACTGACATTGAGCCAGTGGACACCAAGCCGCTCATCAAACAGGAGCCACAGCTACAGCTATGCAAGCAGCAGCAAGAAAACCAGCAGGATAAGGCGCATGCGGCTGTGCAGCGCTTGCAGGAAAGTGTACGCATCCTTGAAGAGACGACTTTCACAATTCCCCTTGAGCTCGGCTGGCTGGGTGACATCCTGGTCAGTGAGCAGAACAGCAGGCAGCAGCAGCAGGAGCAGCAGTGCGACCAGCAAGACTGCGGCAAATGCCAAGGGCATGAATGGCAAACATTGAAGCAGCCTTCACAGCAGCAGCAGCAGCAGCAGCAGCACGTGCAGCCAGAACAGCAGCAGCAGCAGCAGCATCAAGAAGTATGTGTAAAAGCAGAGCCAGCTGCAGGTAATACTCCCATAGAAGCAGTAGACACAGCACTTGCGGCTCAATTGGCATCAGCAACAGCTGCATCAGTGGATGACCAGTTCAACAGCAAAGATTGCTCCCAAGTAGAGCAGGCATGCAAGACAGCTGTTTCTGCAGTAGCAGACATTTCATCCGTACCCAGGTTTGTATTATGTAGCGCGTGCAAGCGCCCTGTGCTGGCGCTGAGATTCACAGTCCATGAGCAGCGGTGCGCATCACGTCGGTCACATGCTGAACAGCAAGCAGCAGCATTGGCAGCCAAAGTAGCAGCACAGACCAGGCCAGCAACACCTCCCATCAGCACTGCTAGTCATCGGAGCGCAGGTGGTTCTGCAGCAGGCTTCAAGACTCGAAAGGCTTCAGGCAACAGCAAAAGCAGCAAGAAGAAGCGCAGCTCATCGCACTTGAATCCAAATCGATCTCACACAGCAGCAGGGACATCAGGCGGTCTTCTAGGGCTTATGGGCACAGGCCGTAAAGACCTAAACCCTGACGCTTATTCCAGTGGCGCCGGTGGAGTTTTAGCTGCCGGCATGTATGCTGGAAGTGGTGCAGCAGGGTATGGTGGATATGGGAGCGGTGCAGCTGCTGCTGGGGCTGGGGCGGGTAGTGCAGTCTTAGCTGCCATGTCATATGGTGCTGCTGCTGCAGACATGACAGGAGGTCTTGGCAAGCCTCCGCTACCAAAGCCATCAGGCCTCAACAGAAATATAGGCTCAGCTGCCACTGGCATCTATGGAGGGCTGGCAGCTGGCAGCTTGCTGCATCATCATCATCATCATCATCAGCAGCAGCAGCAGGGTCATGCCGCAGGCACTGGTGTTGCTGGGGGGGTCGGCTGCAGTAGTCCCAAGCTGCGAGGCGATCCAGGTTTTACTGTTGAGCTCAGCCCAGCACCCCGTTTGCCCACACCAGCCATTCCTGCAGACTACCCCGGGCCTGCTGGCTTTGCACATGGACCGTTAGGGTTTGCAGGAGTGAGATCTGCTGCAGGGTTTAGGAGCAGTGCTGCCGCTGCTGCGGTTGCAGGTGGCAGTGCCAGCAGCAGCGATGCGGCAGCATTGGGGGCAGCAGCAGTGCTTGGGGGTTTGATGGCAGGCCATCCTGCTGCTGCTCCCAGGCATGTGAGGAGGCCGAGGACTGCTGCACCTGGCAGGTAAGACGGGGCATCTCTAGCTTTTCTCCTTTTTTCCAAAATGTTTTATTTTAAAACTTCTCTCTTCTCTTTTTCTTTTCTTCAATCATGCTGGTGGTGCCTGGGCCCACAGAAACAGGCACAGGGACAGGATCCTACAGTCTGCATTGGCTTATACTGGCTGCATTGATGACTGCTGCAATGACGTGCATTTGCTTGCAACTGCTGGACACCTGTATGTACACGCCCGTAGCATTCGGCATATGGCGAGACTGCTTGCTTGTTTTCATGCTTGCTTGCTTGCTTGATTCCAGATTGCAACAGCTCGTCAGTATCACAGATAATTGGTCTAATATCCTGGATTTTACTGTCACCTTCTTGCAGCCACTCAACTGCCAGCTATGTCATAGAACTTCTCAATTGTTGCTGACTGTATACTTACATGCACAGCTTGGCACATGCAAGCCATTTTGAGTCCCGCTGGCGCCACAGAGACATGTAAAATATGTTGAGCCATGCAGCAGGTTGAAATGCTATGGCAAATGCGCTGACATGCGTTGGCAGACATGTGGCAGGAGCTGACTGCTGTCATGACTGCTGGTGCAGGCGGAGGCGTTTGAACTGCAGAGCCTTGCTGGACCAGTTCAACACTCACCTCAGTGTAGGTGGCAGCAGCAGCAACGGCAGTAAGCGGCCACTGTCCGGCAGCAGCAGCCTGGCTGGGCTGCCCCCTGCAAAGATGCTGGCAGCTGGACGGTCACTGGGGCCTGCTGGGGCACCTGTCAAGGTGCCTGCTCAAGTTCCAAAGGGCAAACCAGCAGCGGCAGCAGCAGCAGCAAAGTCTGGCAAAGGTGCCAAGCACCAGGCCGGGAAGCAGAACTCGTCTGCAAAGGGTGGCAAAGGGGTCAAGATTAAGCCCATGGCACCGCCTAACAAGCGACTTGATCTTTCAGCTGGCAACTCTGCTGCAGGTGCCACAACTGGCGGCAGCGGACACGGCAGCGTGTCCATTCGGCCACGACGAGGACAGCAGCAGCCTCAGCAGCAGCAGCAGCAGCAGTTGAGCCAGCCACAGCAGCAGCAGCAGCAGCAGCAGCAGCAACTCAGGGTCGATAGCAGCGGAGCCATGCTGATTGATGTTGATAATTTGGATATAGATGATATTTTAGAGCTGGGCAATGATCCGCTTTTTGCTGGTGGCAGTTTCGGCCTGACCTCCCCTGCAGCAGCTATACAGCAACACCGGCACCCGAGTCACCAGCAGCAGCAACGACAGCAGCAGCAGCAGCAGCAGCACACACAGCAGCACACACAGCAGCAGCAGCCACAAGCGGCAGTTCCCTTAGGCATGGTACCTGTCAGCAATGCAGGTTCAGGAGTCAGTCCAGGTTGGATGCATCAGTCAGTGGCTTTGCCTGCTACAGCCTGGCAGCACAGCAGCCACCAGTCACAGCAGCAGCAACAACAGCAACAGCGGCAACAGCAACAGCAGCAGCAGCAAAACCAGCAGCAGCGGCAGCTTGTCATGCCAGAGGACCCCAGGAAAAGACAACAGCAGCAGCAGCAGCAGAGGCTTCCTCCTGGATTCATGCCCACACCAGGAGCTGGTGGCACTGTCGTCAACAGCAACAATGCTGTCAGCAGCAACGCAACCTTACCAGGTGGTTGGGTGCCACAACAGCAGCAGCAGCAACAGCAGCCCACTTTGATGCCCGGGTTCATGCCGACACCTGGGATGCCAGGAGCAACAGCTGCTGATGCAGGCTGGGGACGTCAACAACAACAGCAGCAGCAGCAGCAGCAGCAGCAGCAACAACAGCAAATGACTGCACCACAGCAGCAGCAGCAGCAGCAGCTTTCTATGCCAGCAGGCTGGGTTCTTCAGCAGCAGCAGCAGCAGCAACAGCAACAGGTCCCACAGCAGTTACCGCAGGCATCACAGCAGCAGCAGCAGCAACAACAACAGCAGCCCCTGCAGAATCTGGCTCAGGTGCAGCAGCAATTCAACATGCAGCTAGCACAGCAGATGCAGCAGCGGCTGCAGAATGCGGAAGCAGCTAAGCTCAAACACTTTGCAAATGGCATGATACCAACTCCGCAGGCAGGAGCTGCCAACACAAGGCCATCAGGCACAGCAGCAAGCAACATTTCTGCAAACCTGGCCACATCAGGGGCAATGCAGCCCCAGCAGCAGCAGCAGCAGATGGGGATGGCCATGTGGCAGCAGCAGCAGCAGAGGGCCGGGTCAGGTGGCATGATGAGTCCTCCTGTGATGCCACCAATGATGCCAGCCATGCCTTATGGAATGCCTGGAATGTTCCCCAACCCTGGTATGTTCAGCCCAGCTGCTGCGGCTGCAGCGGCAGCTCAAGTGGCAATTGCACAGCAGGCAGCTGCAGCTGCGGCCATGGCAGCAGTGCAAAACCAACAGTTGCAGCAACAGGCAGCACAGCAGCAACAGCAGCAGCAGCACCAGCAGCAGGCAGGGGTCAGTGGTTGGGTTCCCACCAGCAGCACCCAGATGACGCAGCAGGGGATGCAACACACTGTACAAAGACCCATGCAAAGCCCTGACACCAGTGCTGCTGCTGCTGCCATGTCTCGTGGGGGTGCTGGCATGCTGCCAGGCGCATGGGCTAGGCCCCACACCAATCAGGGTCAAATACCTACTGGTATGATTCCAAACCCCATGATGTCATTCTTTCCACCACCAGGGTCACAGCCAGCTATGGCCGCAGCGGCGGCAGCAGTGGCAGCGGCGACGGCAGCAGCAACTCATCAGCAGCTGGCACTGCAGCAGTCAGCTGCATTTGCAGCAGCTGCTGCAGGTGGCTCAGGTGCTGGCGGTGCAGCAGGTGGTTCAGGGGAGGTGAACAGGCAGGGCAGTGGGCAGCCTATGAGGAAGATGGCCAACTTGAATGCCCTTCAGCAGCAACTTCCACCTGTTGGCAGGTCCTAGCTGCTCATTCATTGCACGTACATGTGGCTGCTAGCCCGAAGCTTTGAGATGGTTCTCACAGCCCAAGCCATGATGGTCTGGATAGCCAGTGGTGGCCTGTTGCGTGGTAGAAAAGCAGCGCAGCAAGATGACAAAGATATAAAAGGAAGGAAAGTGGCACAGTATGGGCCGTGCTGAGTCATGTCAGATGTAAGAATTGCCCATGCGCTTGTGGGTGCAGCAGCATAAATTCACTTTCCACCACTCAGGCATGATCCATGATACCAAGTTGCAACTCGATGAGCTGGTGTCCTGCGCCACCTACTAGGCGGTGCCTGGTAGGAACTGTAGGAACTGTTTGATCTACAAGAATGATTCTTATTCAGGAACTGTAGCAACAAAATAGCTTGCAAGCTATTTTGACCCTGTATGCGGTCAGGGTTGTTACCTGTTACCTCGCTTCTGCTGGGCTGTACTTCTCGCTCTTTCGTTTTGTAGTGGTTGATCTGTTGTTTATATGTGGAGTAGCGCATCTGTATTTTTTTGTGAGGCCGTGATGAGCGTGGGGAGCGGCAACTTCTGACCAAGACACACGAATTGGAAATGAGGCATGGAAGTGCCACAGTGCAGTTCAGCACTGCTGATAGCATTTTGTGTGCGCCTGTGTCTGAAACCGGTGTGATTGAGCGTGTTTGTGCTGAGCAACGCTGTAGCAGCGCTGCCTGTAGCTAGCCTGTCTGAGGCTTCCGAAGTCCCTTACTATTTCTGACGTGCGTCAATGTCAATGCTCAACAAGACGAGCTGATATATGGCAGGTTGAGGGAGGTGTCGCTTCCCCAGCTGGTCCGGGACCGGAACAAGAGTGCATGCAGAAAGTGATCAGAAAGGTGTGATAAGTGTGCATTGGCCGCCTTAGGCTTATGATATGCAATTGGACGACCCTCGAGAAGTATAACGCTGGCTTTCGCAAAATTACAAGCTTATTACTAGCACTCAATGACCGCAAGCAAAGGCAAGGAGCAGCTCGCAGACCATTCAAGCTATGTCCATGATCTTGAAACAGCATTCGATCAGGTGCGTGCCAACATCCTCCGGAACAGCCTGGACAACTGGACAACAGGACAAGAGTTGGTCCCGTGCGGCCTCTGTGAGCGGAAAAGAGACGAGGCAAGCTGACAACTACTAGTGCAAAATCGTCATTTATTCTTGCTGCTCACAAGGGTCGAGCAGGACTTCACATGCAGCCTTTGTCCTTTGGCATGTACAAGTTTACTGTACAGTACAATCGGCGGCACTCTGTCTGTCACAACATGGCACTATATTTGGCCCGCAGAATGCCTCAAGCTGTATCATCTTGCCGTTACCTGCAGGGTAACGTCTGTCCTTGGCGGACATCCACCCTTCAGGAGCTTCTTAACAGCAGCTGTTGACACCAGAGCTACAGGCTGGGGACAGTTGCTGGCTTGAAATAGAGAAAAAACGAATGACTAACAGCACGAGAGTGTCTGTGTTTTCCTGGTCACAGCTGGAGGATGCCATGCAGGTAATGAACAGCTCATGCACTCATAGCTCCAATGGTGTTATGCTTCAAACCAGTTGTGATTCTGATCAGCCCGGCTGTGCAGACATGCAGATGTCGTGTATGCTATTCTGCATGCCATGCGGTATGCGCAGACCTTATTGATGACAAAGCCAGGATTTTACGCATTGCCACACCAGTAGCCAGCTGACCTAGCTGCTGCTTACTGGCTGTGTAGTATATGTAGTACTTACTCATTCAGTAAGTGGAACGGTTTCAAGTGACTGTACAACATGGCACTGCTGTACTTCATTCTGATTTCAGGACACCACTGCACCCTTGCCAAGGACAGGTCAATGCTCAGCAGTCACAGCAATGCCACTCGCTGAGGCACAACCCTACAGTATCAACGATTTGATAGAGGAAATTTCCGTTGTGCCTGATAGCTCAGACACAAAGCTTGACAGACTAGTGGAACTGCTGAGCAGCAGCAATGACGCTGTTCTGAAAGGTGCAGCTACTGCCCTTTTGAATCTAGCTGATAACAGTCCCAGCAACCAGGCAGCCATTGCTGTTGTCCCTGGTGTATTTGACAAGCCAGTAGCACTACTGAGCAGCAGCAATGACGATGTACAGAAAGGTGCAGTCACTGCACTTTCAAATTTAGCTGCAGACAGCCCAAACAACCAGGCAGCCATTGCTGTTGTGCCTGGTGTGTTTGACAGGCTATGACACTGCTAAGCAGCAGCAATGACGGCGTTAAGAAGGGTGCAGCCAATACACTTGCAAATCTAGCTGAAGACAGCCTCAGCAACAAGGCAGCCATTGCTGTTGTACCTGGTGTGTTTGACAAGCTAGTGGCACTGCTAAGCAGCAGCAACCAAGCTGTGCAAGATGCAGCAGCATTTGCACTCTGGTACTTAGCTGCAGAAAGTCCCAGCAACAGGGCAGTCATTGGTGTTGTGCCTGGTGTCTTTGACAGCCTAGTGGCACTGCTGAGCAGCAGCGACCAAGCTGTGCAAGAGACTGCAGCTGCTGCACTTAGAAATCTAGCTTTAGGCATTCCAGGCAACCAGGCAGCCATTGCTCTTGTGCCTGGTGTACTTGAAGGCCTAGCGGAACCGCTGAGCAGCAGTAATTGAGCAGTGCAAGAGGTAGCAGCTGGTGCACTCCGGTATCTAGCTGAAGACAGCCCCAGCAACAAGGCAGCCATTGCTGTTGTGCCTGGTACATTTGACAGCCTAGTGGCACTGCTGAGCAGCAGTAATCAAGTTGTGCAAGAGGCAGCTGCTGCTGCACTTTGGGCCCTAGCTGCAGATACTTCCAGTAATCAGGCAGCCATTGCTGTTGTGCCCAGTGTATTTGACAAATTAGTGGCAATGCTGGGCAGCAATGAAGGTGCCACTTTCTTGCCAGGATTCAGCATCAGTGCTGCATGCTATATGGAGTTTCAGGCAGCCATCCTGAATAATGGATGACCGAGACCCAGCGCTTTCAGCTTGAGATCATTTGATTAATGTTTCGTTAGTCATAGTGTTGAGTTGAATTCAGACAGTGCGGCACCGGCGCCGGTGTATGTTAAGGGAGGGTAGGGTGTGTGACAGGGAGCCATGCCATGCTGTCTTTCACATCATCAGGAATAGTGTGCAAAGCTTTAAGGGTCACAGCAAATTGCTGACCACATGTGAAAGCAGCAACAGTCAGACACAACTGTGCAACTCTGTGTGCATAATCAAAAGCACCGTGCTGATGGTCAGCAATGTTTGTGGCACAAGGTATCACTCAACCTTGTTTTTCCACATCAATATTGCAAGTGGGCGGGTCTGGGACTGCTGGTGTGTTGAAACACATGGGGCACTGCCGGGTTGGCTGTGCTTCAGATGACTTGAGGACATTTGTCATCTCAATCTTCAACGTTGTACTACATAGCATTGTCTGCAAAGGGCCCGGGTTTCCAACGCTCAGAAAATCTTGAAGATTGTCATCCCACCAACCACTCCAGTGCGGCCTGAGCAGCAGTGTGCACAGATAAGGGGATGCTCGGACATTTGATGTCCATCCAGTGGGTAATCTCGTCTCCTCATTGCAGTACCTATATGGTGAGTACAATGATGGCTGCATGCGATGCGCGTACTACCTAAGATACAGTACACTGTACACTGTACCCTGGCTGTCTGGTTGCACGGTTGTACACTGTACACTGTACCCTGGCTGTTCGGTTGCACAGAACGTTGCCCTGTAGCAACCCCGATGGACGCAACTTCAACCGATCGCGAAAGGTTTCAGCAATGCACAGATAGCTGTTGCAGACTGGCACACTGCCAATTATCGGCCAAGCCTCGCTGTGCTGCGCAGTATGCTAGCGTGCATAACATGATACGGGTCAGCGCCCACAGACATGGAGAGCCTTAGGAAATTGGTGTTAAGGCGCTCTGCAAGTCCCTACGAACTGAGCTTGTTTGACTGGCAGCAGGTGAGAAATGCAGGTGTTCAACGCAGACTCGCATGCGTCTGGTGTCCTCTTTTGCATACTCTGTGGTGCCTCTGCGGTAGTCAGAGGATCAGCAGTGCGCTGTTTTCTGCGTGCTGACACTAACCTCTCAATGTAGAGCCTGTTCTGGGCCTTCATGGGCATTGTGTCAGTGGGAGCCTGCATATCGTCTAGCAACAAGCGCATACAAACGGAGGTAAAGGTTCTGTTCGTTTAACAGCTCTATGGTTAACCAAGTGGTGAATGTATGATTGAGCTGTGCTGGGCTGGACCGCAGCAATAGCAGTACGGTACTGAGTACCCCAGGTCTGCCAGGTCTACAGAATTGCCGCCAGCTGTCACTTGCTGATAATAATTCGCACTCGGCTGATTTATGTGCTGCGTTGCTGTTTATGCTTGCTCTGCAGTACAAAAGGCTGGAATTGCAGCAGCAGAAGACTGCAACGCTTGAAAAGCTGCTCAGGTGTGTGCGCCTCAGAGGAGCTGACCTTCCACACAGGGTGGTCAAGTTGTCTGGTGTATGAGTTGTCATGCAGGCAGTGTGAATGTGCATGCCTCTCTGCGGGCACTAATTCCGCAAACCACTGTGTGAATGTTGGGCACCAAGCATGCTCAGTACCTAGTTTGTTACAACATCAGTGCAGACTGTATATTTGTTGTTGTGATTGCATAGGGACTGCTATAATTATTTGACATTCTTGCTGCATGTCTCTGCTGCATGTTTCTGCTGCATGTTTCTGTAGGGTCCAGGAGCAAGTTGCAGCACAGCAACAACAACTGACTGCAGCGGAACAGATACTGACTGGCAGCAGCACCACTAGCAATAGCAGATATCAAAGCTGGAGGGGGCTGCAGCAGCAATTGCTGACAGCGCTCAGCAGCTGATAATGAAATGCCAGGCAACATCATGCCAAGCTCATACATGCAGCATGTGATAGCGTGCTGCATTGTAAGTCACACTCCAGCGTCGCCAAGATTGCAGCGGTAAACCCTGACATCCAGTGTACAGCATCTAATGTGCATTGCGATGCACAGCTTGCTGCTGAATATTCAGCACAGATATGGCATTGTCACACACTAGAGATGCCAGTAATGAAAACCATGGTGACCAGGCACTTTGATCAGCTATTGCTGCCTGCTATACCCACTGACGAACTAGCAGGTGCTGTGGCTACTGTCTAGCAGTGCACAAACCCTCAGGCATCCACCGGCGGTCAATATGCACCACGAAGTTGATTTACTGCTCAAGACCTCCTGGCGTTGATGGCAGGTGCATCCTGCAAGGGTTTTTTACAAAATATATGATGTGCATGTGAGGTCCACCGTTGATGAATGCTTTTTTGTGCTACTGCTTGTAATTGAGGCAATCATGGTGGACATCAACAGCATCCAACTTGGACACCCCATTCCCTGTCTTGAGCAGCCTGCCCAGTTATGGCATACTTGTGTGTTGATAGCTGCTGTCGGCAAGGATCGCAAGTGTTTGGTCAGCCTGCAGATTACTATCGGCATGAACACTGATGCTGACAGCGAGGTGATTGTTACGCATGTTATCATGCAAGTTCACTTCAGCTTCAGTTGGTTGTTGTTGGTGAGTTGCCAGATTGATTTTGGATGATCCATCGTGGTTGTTTGACCCCCACGAGCCATTAGGTGGCTCCCGACGGGTGAAAACCTTGATAAATAGTGAAGACCTTGTTGATGATCGCTCTCCCAAAATCGCGGTAGCAGGACATCTCGCAGACAACTCCCGGCATGATGATTGTATGTCGATGATGCTGCAGATACGATTTCATTTGGTTGTGACCAATTCTTATTACTGCCACTCTTGCTGAGCAGCGAAAGCTCCGACTGGAACTGCCTGTTAGACGCCAACACAAGTACTGTTCAAAAGACACCACATGACAGCCTTATAAGCGCCGAGGCTCGACAACTGGATGTATCTATTAGCAGTATCTGTAGCAAGATGAGGCCTCTCAACAGCCTCTTGTGGAGTTTGGTCCTTCTTAGTCTCCTGTTGCAGGTTCGGGGCCAGTCCCTTGACTTTGCGAAAATCCTTAATGCCACCAATGTCACGACAATAGAACAGATTATCAAACAGATTGCGACAGCCCTCAATCCCCTGAAGGTGATCCCGTCTGATTTGCCCGCCTCTAGGCCCCCGCCCAACACAGATGATGGTTGGAGCTTCTGCGACTACTCGTGTGCAACGGGCTTCAGCGTCAAGGCAGGCAATCTGGGATCAACAGGAGTGTTGAGCTTGGAAGTCAGGTATTGAGCATGCTGCTGGTGCAACAGGCCTACAGGTACTGCTCTACTGCTTTGCTGACACAGCTGCTCACTGCATGTCTCTGTCCTCTGCAGCTTCAAACCTTTGATTGGTGTAACAACTACATCCATGATGTGGCTTATGTCAAACCTACACAACCAAGCCATATACTACAGGGACAATAAGACGTACCCTATGTATCAGTTACTGCATGGGTGGGTGCACATGCGGAACAGCAGCGCAATGCACACACACTGGGATCCAAGTTTGATTATTGCACAAGCTGGTACCATCAGTGTCAAAGCTCTGCAAGCACATGCTATTCTACACAGAATGGTGACTTTGTCCATTGCACACAAGTGTGCCGCAGTTGCGGCAAGCAGAAAGCTATCACTGCAGTTACACAGCTATCCTGCAGCAGTTGGCAACTATTTTCTGGCAGTGCATGGATGACACTGATGGGCCATCCGACTGTTTCAGGCTGTGGCTTCCACATTGCTATTGCTACTGGTATACTGGCAGCATCCCTTGGTCTTGACAGCCTGTCGTACTGAGTCAACCATCGCACAGCAGGCACCATGGGCCTACTAGTAGACAACTGTCTGTTTCCGAAACCTCCTATAATGGCAAGACGAATGACTTCTTACAAGTTGAGCTTCTCTCGCCTGGTCATGAACATGTGCTGCATTGTCTTGTAGGGTTGACCATTGCACCAAGCATGATGCTGCACCAGCAACGCGAGTTAGGGCTGGCACAAGGTTTACATGGTAAGTCGTCAGTCGCATGGATGCCATTTTCAGATAAGTAACTTACTGAGGGCAGTACTGCCATTGCAGGGTTGCTGATAAAAGCCTGATGGCATCATGTGGATCATGGGAGATGACGCATTGTAAACTATGCAATACACCTAGTGGTTGTATGAGTGAAGTGTAACGGTTACCCACTCAGCGGCGCTGAGCAATGAACTTACAGGCTTCCCTTCATGTCATGACCACGTGGCCTGTTAAACCCTGCATGTGCTGCTGAATGCCAGGTGTGAGATACCCTTGACAGGCTGCTCATACCAGCAAAACTCAGCTGCAGAACCCTGGAAGTGTCCTAGAGGTCGCAAAGGATTTGTCAACAGTGACGACCCCAACATGTGGGCCCAACTGTTCCAAACCAAGCTGACAGGTCAATATTCCATGGTGGTCACATGGTTCAACAGCAGCGGTATTGAGTTCGTCAATACCATCTCCCTGCTCCCCCCTCCTCTGATTCTCACCAGGACCATTGCCGCCACTAGGCTGACCTGGCAGAACAGTTCAGCTGGCCTTATGCTGACTGCAAGGACGCTCATTGGACTCATGAAAGACGGAAGCCATGCAGAGTTTGACAAAACTTCGCTTGCTCCCTTCTACAACAACTTCATAAAGCAAAGCTACCTAGGCTCTGCAACGAATGCGCCTCCTGCAAACCTCACAGCAGTAGGCTATATGGATGTTCTCCACTTCCTGCAAGAGTATGGCAACACTCCCCTTTGGCTGCCTATGTTGTATCAGGATGCTATGGAGTCAGCAGCAGCACAGGCAGCGGCGGATGCAGCAGCAGCTTCGGCAGCAGCAACTGCCAGCGCAGCTGCTGCTGCTGCAAGGCAAGCTGCACGTGATGCTCGTCAGCAACAGCAGGCTACTGCAAGGCCACAAAGAGAGGCAGGAAGGGCAGCCAGAAGGGCCGCCAACAACCCAAGCTTGAATAAATGAACCTTGAATGAACAGCAATATTGGCTGCAGTCTGTTACTTTTTGAATGATCCATGCCGCATGAGCCACAGCTGCCAGTTGGTCATCAATGCTTTGAGGAGCGTGCATGACTTTGCCAAGGCTGCATACATGCCGCAAATGATATCACCAACATGATCTAAATGGGTTTAAACCACTGCCGGTGGCCACTAATGGCTCAGTGGGTGTTGGCTCAGCATAACAGTATTGCTGCAGTAAGAAGCTGAGTCAGCTGTTCCAGGCTGGAACAGCTGCCCAACCTGCTTGTCAATGGTCTACTCTAATGCTGTAGTACTGCATTTCTGTGTCACTTAGATAGGTTCTCAACTCAAGACTGCCTCAGTGGCCCCCACTCATCACTAATAATCAGCGGCTGATGTGCTGCTTACTATGCACCGGCCGGGTCCGCAGGTACTGCAGTGCAGCCGCTGCAACAGTGCGGCACTGTTTGCAGTACTGGCCAGCCCTGGTGAAGCAAATCATTCGCTTGATCAAGTTGATCATCAAATGTTTGGCAAACATTGTGGATGCCCTGCTGCAGAAGCTGGGTGTAATCAGACAGAGCCTGTCTAAGAGAACCTGCACAACCTGACAGGTACTGTTCTTCAACTTGATTTTGTCGTGCCATATCGTTTTTTGGCTGTTATGCTGCTGCAGCACATGGGCTACGTGCTTGTGCTGCCAGCGGCTGGTTTTTGCTGGCATCTGACTGTCAGAGGCTCCAATGATATCTGTCAGTCAGTGACTGACAGACCACTCATGTGCATAAATCATTTTCCAAATGAACTTCGGAAGTTCACACAAACTTGTTCTGTGCTTCAAGCCGCTTGAATGGCACTGGTAGTTTGAGCCATGGAATATGATGCCATCACCCAGTTGGTGGTGGGGGATTCTACTTCCCACAGCGCTGGCCCAGCTTCTGACCTGGAGTATGACATGCCTTGCCGAGCCGCTTGCAGTGCGCATTTCCATCCGTTGTAAGGGGGGTGTTCAAGCCTTTTGTAGTACCGTATCACACGGTGATACATCATTGAATGGTTTTATGAGCCGCCATATGCTTACCTTGTCAGCTTTAAGGGCCTCCTGGGCCCCAGGGCCTGGACCCGGTCCTCAGGCCAGCCTTAGCGGCGGCCAGCTGGGGTAACCATCTTCTTGCCTGTCAATTGGAATGCACAGCCAGGCTGCACTTGATAAATGTATTTGCCAATGCGCCGCATTGAATGTAGTACATGCTGGAAATCCAGCTGACTCTCTTCTGTATGCATTGCCGCCAGAATTGCAACTACCGGTACCGGTAGCCAATAGTCATGGCTCTTTTATGATCTTTCGTTGTCAGATGTGCCGCTGACCCGTTCAGACGCATGTCAGATGCAATTCCGATCTGCATGTCCGATATCGTATTTGCTCGTACGATGTTCTCGGATATACAGTTCCGACATGCACTCAGATGGAATCCGATGCATGTCCAACTGAGCCCCGATATTGCAGTGTATCTGAAACACATCGGAATTACATCTGTACTAGTCTGACAACTTCTGCTTGTCAGAGTGCTACCGGGCCAGCAGAGCAGGCAAAGGATTCAATTTATGGGCCAGGCAGCCTGCCAGGTTAATGAGGGCGTGGGAGGCTCAGCCTTAAATGTACCACGCAGGGGGGGGGATTCCTACGAGACTCTGGCCATGGAAGAAGCGGTATGAACTAGAGTAAACGGTCTACTATGTTGCCGCGCACCTGACTCATAGTCGGACCATTGTGAGCGGTCAAAATGGACATTGTGCACAATGACACGTGTTACATGGGTTCAAAGACCCGGTCAACTTGACTTTGCACTGCAGAGTGCGCATACGGTACTCTGTACTACAGGTTATACCTTGGTAATAAGGCAAGCCAAGGAGCAAGAGCTACCAAGTGGAAAGAGGTGACTGACGACCCAGCAGCATGCCATGCTCCCCGGCAGGGAGCCGATAGTCACGTATCGGATGCACTCTGTTAGTAGGTAAAACACGGTAATCTGGGCACAACAGGTTGACAACTTGTGGCACTGATGATGACTCATCGGACGTGGCTGTTGCACGTCATTGGGTGGACCGAGACAAAATTAATCAGAAGCCCAGCTGGAGACAGCTAGGGTTTAAGATTGCTGTAGGTCTGAGCTGTTTCTGGCCCATATACAAGTCTACAGAGTGCTCTACTTTACAGTAAGAGCCTTGTGGATACATGGCAATATGCTGGCAGTGCCAGATGTCTGGTCAATGCCCTAGCAATTGAGAAAGTAGGTGATATGGCCTTATGTTGACTTCAGAACATGGCCAGTAGCCATCCTGGGATGACCACATGGTCACAAATCGTATACCAAATGGATACCGTCGGTACAATCGCCTCGCAAAGCGCCCCAGTGCACAATACGACGGTAATATCTACGGCAGGGACCCAGCTTGACTGTAAAGTCTTCTTCTCGGCCGCAAAATCCACTTCTGTCGCCTCCAAATGCACTTTGATTTTGTCGGGAAAATCTTTGATAGTCTGTAAAATCTAGGGCCGGCAGGGGGCTCCTCTAGATCAACAGTGGTACATGTACATTTCTGTCACATGTGACAGAAATCTTGCAATGGCTCATGGTCCCTAGAACAGGGACCACGGACAGGTCGAAGGTGGTATAAACAACAGATGTGCCCTCAGTGAACCTGACCTGGAAAATGATGCAACAGTACGCTGACAGCAGCATGTATGATGTCTACCTTATATGAGGCATTTGACCAAACCACCCAGGTGCACCGGAATATTCCTATATTTAGCTGTGCCGTGGATGAAGCTTTTGAAACACCCACCATGCAACAACACTACAACTGCTTTCACACGCCATGCAACTAGTGCGCTTTGCATGTGACAGCACAAGATGTTGCATGAGCCACTGGCTGGTTGGGAAGCTCCCAACCTCACACTTAAATGTTCAATGCGCTTGCCATGCAGTTGGTTAAGCTAGCTGCCCAAGTAATCAAGCAACCAATCAATTGCTCAGCGCCCCAATGTAGCCAACAAGGTGGTATAAGAGATTCAGGAACGACTGCCGGTAGCACCTCCAGGCAGAGGCTGATGTGCTAGCGTAGTGCCTTGTTGCACAATCATAACATGCAACTGTGCTGCCCAAACAGTGCCGCCAGCTGACAAGAACATGGGATATAATCGCCCCAGAAGGGGATCATGCATATCAGCGTTCACCCCATGTGGGAAAATGCAACACATCACTGACCACTGGCTTTTAGAAGGCAAAGCTGACCTGCAGCAGGTGGTGCGGCCACAGAAGGGCAAGGACATGAGTAGGCATCCAGATTGAGTCAATACACTGCTGCTGCTGCTGCTGCTTCATTTGTCTCTGGATGACTGTGTAGGACTTGAAACAGCCACTGCAGTTTCGTGCCATGTGCCTAGTAAACACGGCATGCTACAACCAACAAGTTGCAGAGGCTCAGCACCAAGCCAACATAGACCAAGTACCCAGTACACCAGACAGGCTTGCTGAGTGCGGAACGTTGTAGCACTACAACCAGCTGAACTGCAGAGAAGCACACACCAAAATGGTGTTACAAATGGGCTAGACGGCCAATGACCCAGCACACGCAGTGCTTGTTGCACCGTCTGCCAAGGTGACACTGATACCCCCTTTCATGATGCCTGCTTCTCTGCGGTGGCTATGCTAGCGTCGGCCACATACCAGTCACTTGCCTTGCCCACAATGAATGGAAGTGGGAATGCTTCAAGGTATTCAGGTCCACTTATCAGATGCTGCTGGCCTCCAGGCACAGCATCATCCCTCCAGCTCACAGCAATGTCTTGAGCATGCTCAATGCTCAGCTCCTGCTTCAAGAACTGGCACATAGACTGGAGGCTGCTGCTTGCACTCAGCAGGTCACCCCGGAGTACCTCAACACAAGCTTCAGGGCCTTCTGACGGTGTGTAATGGAGCAAGACGGTTTCAAACTGGAAGATGTCTGCTAGGGTGTCAAAAACGATACGCAGAGCCGGGTCACTTTCCACTGCCTGCAGTTCAACAAACATGATGCAGAAGCACATGAGGAGTGCAAACAACTAGATACTGCAGGCTATTGGAGTGCAGGCGGGTGGTTGGCACACATTCATTGAGGTGCAGGTGCGCCAGGTCATGCAACAGTACAGGTGAGGCCTCGTACCTGCAGCACGCAATCTCTCTGCAGCAAGGTTCCGCAGCTGTACTAGCCTGTACTAGCCCTTCAAGCTGAAACGCAACTTACGCTTTCAAGATCTTCCACACTGTTGATTTTGGGGAGGCGAGGGACCGAGTTCCAGTTGAGTGCATTCAGAGCATCCCGCGCATTTTCCGTGTAGCGACTGATAACATGACGGCGGGTGGATGAAACTGGAACACGCCTCGTTGCAATGCACTGACGAGCACCTCCACCAGCACCTACTGGAGTGTTCTGCTGGCGTAGCACAGGCAGGCAAGCTGTCAGACGTCTTAAATGGTGAAACTTAAAATAGCGCAGCAAATAGATGATCGTACGCTAGTAGATGAACGAAATGATAGAGCCCCTCGGCAAGGTGGCGTGACGCTGCAAGGTGTATCAAAGGTTTGAGCACCAATAGCTTTAATTGGCAGTATGAGCTTGTTTGTGATACCATAAGAAGCCTGTGGCACTTGTACATGCAATGCCAGGAAGCACTATTATATCGGAGTGTGCACGTACATCAGCAGGGCCAAACAAGACCGTTTGCACTATGCCGTTACTCTGCAAATCAGCTCGCTGGCGCTTCGAGTTGAATCTCGTTCAACAGCCATCACAGCCGTCGCACTGCTTTGTCCTTGTGCTCTTGCCACTGGTGCTGCCCAGGTATGCACAGGAGACCGAAAGTCAGAGAGTATGGCTTCAGGCATGCAGCTGCAATCAATCTGCAGTCAGTCAGGAAGGTTGATGCAGCCAAGACACCACGCTCTGTAGCTCGTGCTGTTGGGGGAGGCGACACTCTGGAAGTGTTGGGGCCTGAGAAGCAGCTCAGCAAACAACTGATGACAGCTGGCCGCATCAGCAGAGGTCAAATAGAAGGCCGTGTTTGGATGAACACGTTTGACCCCAACCAGATCAACTCGCTGAGCATCTAAAAGTTGCAAGCTCCATAGTGGGCAGCACAGTATCTGATTGCATGTGCACGTCAGTCTCCACCCACCTGGTTGATACAAATTCAGCAGCACAAGCATGGCTACGCGGCATGCCTTAGAACATTACAAGCATTTGAGTGCACACAATGAGTGGATGAGACCACCATACGCACAGGGCTCCCTGACCTGGCATGCCTGATCCCAACATTTCTATTGTTGCTGCAACTGATAGTTATCATTATGAGCGCTCATGCCAGCTTTATAAATGCCATAATAATAATCAGTACTTTGCAGCCATAGCATTACTGCCATCGGCCCCGCGCCTCAAATCTACCCAGTGAATTCAATCCACTTTCGGACAAGGCGGAGTGCATGATTATCCGATCTCAATTGTGAAGGGGGAAACCACCTGAGAACCCCTCCCATACAATGCCGAGAGCCATACTATAAATGCCATACTACAAGAGCTGTGCTTGCAGAAGAGGTGGTGAATAGAGCTAGGGAAACATTTGAAATGGCGAGAGGTGGCTTGACCAGTGAATCAACCAGCGACCATACCTCAACAGCCGAAATCATCACCTCTTAACCTTGCAAAGCATTTATTATGAACCAAAGACTGTGGTGACAACCATTCATGTGCTTGTGATCATCTTGAGAAGCAGACAAAGGCGGCAATGTGTGCAGATCATACACTGCACATGGCATGTCTTGGCACTGTGCTATCAACACCAGTATGTACAGCAATGACGTATGCAGATGGCGAGCTCCTGACTGGAGATTAGAACCTTGGCATCAAGCCAGCATTTGCTGCAGTGTTATCAGCATACCCCAGAAATCACTGGGATGATAGACTCCCATCAGTACTTGTAAACCTGATGCTCATCAACTCGTAAAAATCATACTTGTGCATTGCCTTTGTATCAACCGAAAATACTGTTTAATTATAAAAAGCATAGATTATCAAAAGCATAACAGAAAGTAACCTGAGCAACTATAGTGGTCGTGAAATTGTTGATAGCATGATCAGGAAAGGTCCCAGCATATGTTTGTCCATGATGATTGAGCTAAAGCCAGTACATAGCAGTGACTCCTACCCAATCATTTTTGTGACAAAATATATTTGAGCAAGCACTGCAAGCATTGTGATAGAATAATACCATGCCATGCCATTCTATGGTTGTATGGCCCATACAACCTGGCCCCAGAGTAAGGGGCCAACAGAATCGCTCACGCAGGATATAGATCAACACTACATTCACCATCACAATCAAACCAAACCTCACTGCCAAGTGACCCAGAATCCCTCGACACTTCGACTGACACCTCACCTTCTGGCATGGAAACTTTAGATGCAACTGGGCGCTTCGGCCAACACGCTTGCAAGATGAAGCAACTCATCTGGGCTTCTGATGCATAAACAAGGGCCCAAATCATCTCCAACAGGCCGGGCAATTGCACCACACTGGTGACACCTTCCCAACGCTGAAAACATATCTGCAAATTTTTGCTGTAGTGGGCTGTAGTAGGGGCATTTAACACCATGTGAAATTCATCAATGAAGGAGTGGGCTATAGTATGGGGATTTAACACCATGTGAAATTCATCAAAGAAGGAGTGGGCTATAGTAGGGGGATTTACCACCATGTGAAATTCATCAATGAAGGATATCTTCGCCTTCTGAGAGCATTTACAACCAACACATCAAGCCCTAGCTTGGCCATGCCTTTGCTCTGCACACATTTGCAAAGTATGAGCAGGCAACTTAAACCTCAGAAAACAACTCAGAAGATCCAGTAGGACAGCTACAGACATGTCAGGCACCTCCTGCAACCAAGAGGAAGGTGCAGCAAGTCCCAGCAAGGGTCGGAAGCAAACCTATTCTTGTATGTACTACACGTGATATCTTATACATACTTAATAAGTAGAGGGAGCCAGCCTGTCAGGATTATCATTGATGTCAAAGTATTGCTGATGAAACCAGGAGTAAAGCACTGAATCGGCAGAGTCGCATCCACCTGCCAAAGAAGTCAAACATCAAACAAGGCTGCATAACAATGTAAAATCCCCCATGCCCATCAACACAAACCATCTGATGTGATATACTTTTTTGACTTGATCATCACCTCAATCAGCATAGTCTTTTGTAACATGGATGCGACCCCATTCCCACAGACTCCAGATTCCCATGCATAAAACCCTTAACTCTCTGCTGACGCGGAGAGCCATGTGTGGTGATATTGCTGAGAGTACAAAACGCATCGACATACTGACAGATAAGCCACTAAACAAGGCTTGCAAGCAGTTGTTGGCAAGAGCACTGTCGGAACCAAGAGCTCGTGACTGCAGAAATTCGTCTTGGTAAGTCCTTGATCTTGTAAGGCGCTTAATAGACCACGTCAGGTGGGTATAATGCTGGGGTCGTGATTGGGAAAAGCCCTGGAGTCCCTGTTTCTTCAACGCAGTAATTGTACTTCTGCGCCTCGTCACCTTTTGCTGGCCACAGCAGACACCAGTTAAAAGCTTCGTTCGTATAACTGCCCACTTTACACAAATAGGAACATACGTGAACTGCTATGTACAAAGCTCCAATAGTGGCGTTGTTCTCACAGTACTCCTTCTCTCTGTAGAGGCTAAGCTTTGACCATGCCAGCTGTTGCACAGGCATATCTGCGCTGCCAAAGGCCAAGCGGCCACCAACAGGGGCATATGAAAGATAACCTTTGGGGCTATCTGTTGGGACAGCGGCTGTGGGACATGTTGTTATATGAGGGGCACATGGTATCTGCAGAAAAACAGATTGGTCGAGTTGGTGTAATATCAGGCATCGGTGCAACTGGTGGTACTGCCTAGCCTTGTCAGGTGTCACACTGCCTGCTATCAACAAGGTACTAATAATAATAATAATCAGTACTTTGCAGCCATAGCATTACTGCCAGCCATAGCATTACTGCCATCAACAAGGTACTGACTAATACACTGCACAGCAGGCTGCTGGTGAGCAATCATTGCTTTTGGCAAGGTTCTTTGGTAATGTTTATTATTTGCCAAAACCAGGCAGCCCAGCAGGGGCAATTATGAGGGCATTATAAAATCTGCAAGCTCGTGCTCCATAGAGTAACACCATAGAGTAACAGGGACTGCAGTGCAACCGGCCTGCTATTACACAGTTCTTCGGGTGCCAGATGGGACATACCTGAGATACAAAATCATAGTCGAACTGCAGTGTCCTTGCATTGATTCTCTTGTTGTAGTCACGAGCGAAATTGGGGTTGCCAGGGTTGGGAGCAGCAAATGTCACAGCGCTGATGTAGGGCTTGCAGTTAAAGTTGTGAAAACCGGCTGCACCAGCAGGCCTGGCTGACCATTTGGCGGCACAAGCTGTGTTCAGGTATTTCTGCAAGCATAATATCAAGCCAGCATACATCACATTGATAATCATTATCAGTATGATCAGCATCAAAGGACACTGTCCTGGGTACCAGGCCAGAATAGCCACAGGTGCCCAAAAACCCCAATCATCCTGTGCAAGCTCTGACTGAGGGTTTCTGAAATAAAATAAGACTGTGATGTATGTGTTGATTATGCAGCTGCTGCATATGCATCATACAAATACGATGCATATTGCAGAAGCTGCATAATTAACACATACATCACTGCCTTACTCAAGACGCTGGCAGGGCCTGGAGGTGCAGGGCCCAGACAGGATAGTCAGCTCCCTCCCTTGCCCCCCCCCCCTTCCCCGGTTACGGCACCCCAAGATCTAACGCTGCCAGAAACAAACAAGTTGAAGAAGAGACAGATTGCAGGTGATCCAAATTCATATCCCTCAATTGTTTGTAGATTATTGCAAGCAACCTTGGGACTCGCGCCAACAAGTAGCCCTCCAGAGACAGCTTGGTATATAGAGAATGTGCAGACAGCAGATTGTGCACCAAGCAGTTCACTTGATCAACTGCCATGACCTGGCCCCTTGCCACTGCTTATAAACAATGCTCACGTCCGCCCTCGCCGCCAGCAACTTTGCTATTCCACCTCCTAAGCTGTGTCCACTGATTGTGAGATGCCTGTTTGAACCATGGCCCAAGACAAACTCCTGATCCAAAGCGGTTTGGAACCCGTTGTCCCACAACTGGTTGGCAATCTGCCTGAAACCACTGTGGATAAGACCATCTCCATAAGCTGGATCATGTACTTGGTTGTAGTTGAAGTCTGCAGCAGCAGAAACAGATATCAACAAAAAACAGGGAGATGAGTAAGAGGAAACATAACAGCAGCACTAGCAAAGACAGCAATAGCATATCCTTTCTTGACAATAGCATGTTAACAACTTGTCATGAGAAATGCAAGTGCAGCACTACCTTGTGCTGACAAGCTGACGCTAGACAGTCTATCAATGGTGACAGCATGGCACTCCAAAGCGGCATGGCGTTCCAAGCGTCCATGGCCATGGCTTCACTCTACTGCTGTCCAAGCCAGCAGAGCAGATGTGACAAAATGCGGCCCAACTACTGCTGATGACTAAAGTTGGCTCCGAGAGGTTCTGTTGCACCAGTGGTGATGGTTGTCGCACAGCTCAGTATTTGCAATCAAACACTGCTGCTGCTGTATGAATGCCCAGCAACTCTGTAAGCGCTAGAGTTGCTATCAACTACCAATCTTTGCAATTTACCCTGTCTCTTATGCAGCTCCAGAGTGAAGCCATGTCACCTTGAGGCTGTACATAAAACAAGCGCCTGTTCACCCAGTTGGCACATGCTATCACGCCGGCTTGTGTAAGCTATGCATTGGACAAGAGGTGCTGTGTGGGCTGCTTTTGATGCCAGGGAGCATGAGGGTACTGGCACAGCAGGTGCACCACTCACCAAGATCTCCTTCAAACCCTGTGCCAGTACCTCTGATGATCACCACCAGATGCCCGCCAATGCACAAGTCAATGAAGCTACTACCTGTATCACCAGCTTTTTGAACAGCAACAGCATACTGCAGACAGGAGATTTTCCGAGGCAATTTCATCCTGCTTCAGCACCACTGCCATAGGAATGTCAACGTTATTTTGAACGACATTCACTTCAGTCAGATTCTCCTTGATGGACAGTGTTGTCAGCAACTGCCAGTCTGCTGGGGGCTGCCAAGGGGTTTTATCGTCCAGCACTCCACACGCAAACCAGCTGGCAAAGCGCAGACGATTGGTGTAGAGCCAGTAGTAGGTTGCACCTTCTAGGTCCATGATTGAGAGGGGAAGTGTAGCGGGCAGCTTGCCATGTCGCATACGGTTGGGCAGAGGCTGTGGGATATAAAAACCTACACACACAGTTCAACTTCAGTGATATTCTCTGAAACATCCGAGGCATGATGCAGTTGTTGAAGTTGTGTGCTGAAAAACAAATTGCAGGTTTGACGTATATCTGCAGCAGGGCTATTTGCATGCACATCAGGGGTCAATAATGCTGCCCGCTTTTGTTGAGTTTGCCATCATTCCATTCAAGCTGTATCTTCAGATGTTTGCAAACATGTACCGGCTGTGTGGGAGCTTTAACTTGCAGCTGGAGCTTTACGTCTGTCTTGCTGGCTGCTCAGGTTACACAAGTTTGCTGGAGTGGAAAATATGCTGATAGCTGTTATGGCCTGTACCAGTTACAAGCCTCCAAGGACTCGGCAACCCACCGTTTGGGTTTGTCACAGGCCCTGACGGTGCTTGCTTGTTGCACACTCATGGGGGGCCCTTCTTGGGAGCCACAATACCCTGAATGACGCTTGCCAGAGAACACGTGGCAGCATTGCTGGGTTGTTCAAGCCCCAAACCGATACAGAAGTTGCTGGTATCAATGGGAAAAGGGAACGTGCCATTGGGTGTTGAGGGGGGGCACGACACTTGTAAGCCTTGTCCTGCTGCAGGTGTTGTCAGAAGCACCTGTACTGCTGCCAACAGCTGCAATGTGTAGAGCAAGAAGGTCTTGTGTGCCATATTCTGTTCGCACACACTGTCTGGAGCTGCTGCCGTCAATTCCTGCTACACTTCCAAGGCAGACGTGTTACTGCCTGCAGCATGAAGGGCGGCCAATATTTGGTGATGGAGAATTTCAGAGCCTGGTTGACGAAAGTGGTTTCAAACATGAGTCAGTTGTCAACTGAGCACATCACAGATGTACCCAGTGCAAAGGCAGCTCGTACCGACACTTGTAGGTTGCAGTCTGGACAACTAGCGCTAGCATCTTCAGGGAACCATCAATGTCCTTCGCCGATCTAGCAGCTATGTACCTTCGAGGGACGAAGGCATTGTGCATGTGCCATTGGTCGAGTGCTGCAGCAAATCCAGCCGGTTTGTACAAGCCAGCTTATAATCCGGCTTGAATAAGGGAGTCGGCCAGTTTTACGTACCTTGTGTGGATAGGGGCCGTCTCCTGCGCTTCACAATGGAGATTATCCTGTGCGACGCTTGGTGTCAGCTTAGGTTGGCCAAATGGTGGCAAAGGGCCTAACAGAGCCCATATATTGATCTATAGACCCAAGACTGCAACATCTGCTTACGTTTTGTGTCCAGCAAGAGCGCGTATTGAAGAGATTGTGTCTCGTAAACTTTGAGCAGGCGATATCTCACTGCACTAAGGCACCAGTACTGTGTACGATCTAGTTATGTGCGAGATATAGGGCATTATTTCTTGCGTGCAGTGCCGGGGACGGATTAAATTTTACAAATCAAAATTATCGAGGCAGGCTGTTAGATGCCAGCCCCACACCTAAGACCAACGGGCTATAGGATTATTCCATTAATGCTCAAAATGCTGTTGCAGGTGATTACGCAACGTGATGTCAGCATCTCGGGACCTACCGGTATCAACGTTGTCTCGGCAAGGGAGGGACCGAACACTGCCAGGACTGGGCATCCTAGATTCGTTAGGACCGTTGTCATCAATCCTAGCGTGTTTCAAAATATACCAGGTTCGCTCACACAGTGCTTCGTAGCCTTTCCGGGTCCCTCCACTCGATGGGAGTCGCGACATTGGGCCAGCAGCAGCTTGCACAGTTAACATGACTTACCCTTTAGATCCATTTCAATCTTTAATCAGGTTTTTCTGCTTCGGCCAGGATTCATTTCTGCATAACATCAACGTCACGTTGTTTTCCAGGTGGCGGGAGTTTGCGTGCCCTGCCTGTGGCACAGCAACTGACAAAGTACTTTTCTGATCGACACAAAAAATGCCAATGTGCAAATTCTGGACATTCCACCTTCCCAACGATGAGCACAACATGCGATTCAGTTGATCAATTTGCAAAGCGGTAGATTTGCTCAAGTTTGCCTCAAGGCGCCGATGGCAGAATTGATAAAGTATCATTCAGATAGACACAACACAATTGCTATGGATGCATATTACTTTCAGACCAAACCGAATCGGTGTGAGCTCGCCATGAGAACCAGCTAGAGTCTAGTGCACCGTGCACGGCTTGGAGCAGCCTACTTTAATATACTGCCAGTGAGGCCGCCGGACGGCCTCTTCCTCAATTTAAGATCCTTTCAACAGCAGCAGCAGCAGAGGTAGTAGTGGTAGCAGTCGAGTTCAGTTGATGCGGCATCGACATGTTGACTGTACTACCAACTCATGATCAAGGGAGCAACGTGTTGATTGGGATTGCAATCGTTTATTGTAGTATTTCTACAGTTTGAAAACATCTAACAATGACCACAAATGAGCATCACCTTGAGCATGCAAAACAGACAATCTAAGTGCAACAGGGCACCCTCAGCTGATACCTCACAACAAAACGACCTCACGTGCTGCAAGCCATCAACTAAGACACAGTACCAGTAAGTAGTAATCATAAGAAGAACCCCCATCTGGCTCAAGGGGCAAAGGTGCACCTGCCAACAGTACTGATTCCACGTTGGGAGGAGCTTACCCCCTTCCAAGAAACACAAGGCTGTTGTAGTCCCTCATAAAGCCCATGACAAACTAACAGCTTGCCGCACAACATGCAGTAAGCAACACAGCTCCTTGCACCTACGCTGCAACTAGGCTTCTGTTTATACCCACATCATGCCACAGCAGATTATGACATCATTTTTGCTTCATACAAGACGCTGCCTGCCATGCAGAATTCATACAAGAAGCTGCCTGCCACGCAGAACTTTGCAGGTGCTTGAACATGTGCGATGTTCTTGTACTGAGTACTGCCACTCACACAATATGCCTGCAAGCAGTTTACTGAAAGGAACCTGGTACTGGAGTCTGGGGAAGTGGATCACACTGTATCACAAGTGCCCCCCTTGTCACCAGGCACACCACCAGCTCCCTTGTTTACTGCCCCTTGCGCCGCCACGCCACTGCGCGGAAGTTCTTCTTCCTGAATATGCTGCTCTGCATCACGGTGCTCCATGGCGAGTCTGAAAGGCCCCTTGGGTGATGCTGGAGGTGAAGCAGTGTTGTTGGCATCACTTGTACCAGTGAGACTCTTGCCAAGTAGCTCCTCCTGCCTCTTTCTATATAAAACCCATACACCTGCACATCAACAAGTGGGCACCCAATATCAACACTTACCCTGTGGCATGCGGCCAACTGGTATCCTTGTTGTTCACATGCATATATTATCACTGTATTGCGAAACAGTTTTTCCCTCTTTAGGGCACGTGCGAACAGCACTGGCACACTCAACATATGGTATCAGGTATGGTCAATCGCTGCCAATCGCTGCCAATCCAGCTCGCTAGATGTGTTGCACAAGGGCAAGAGCCCCAACTGTGAAGACAGTCTTGCAGCAACGCATGCCATCATCACACTCTGGAAGTCAGAGTGGTGTGAAGTAAACAACTGCCAGTTGTCATGGCGGGTTGCAAAGAACGCAATAGTGTTGGCAAATTTGTGATAGCTATACCACAAACTGCAACTCCAGAATTTCATACCTGGTGAGGTGATGCAGGTTGTGACGATAGCCATCAGTATCATCATGGTGAACATGCGGGGGCTCAGGATACCCTGCACACGGAAACCCAGCAAGGAACTGTCATGAACACTGAAACATGGCAAGAGGGGATTTATGCTCTTGCAACAAGCAGTGCTCACTGAGCATGGCAGCAGTTGTGGACGTGTTCAGTCCTAGTCATCAACCCTGCCCACGTGTCACTTGTCAATGAACCAAAAGACCAGTCTGTTCATAGCACCCAGGCCTTACCCTTACCGACAGCATCTGGATTGACAGCGCACATGATGAATGACAGCAAGCCCTGTCCATGCAAGATCTTCTGAACTCACCATGCTGAGTCCGATGTTGAGTGCAATGACCTCCACAAGGCCCCTGGTGTTCATCAGCAAGCCCAGAGCCACACAGAACCTCCAGTCACGCTTGGTCACCAGCTTACCCACCAGGCATGTGGGAGTGAACTTCGCAAAGCAGGCAACGCCAATGATTGCCAGCGTAATGGCCCAGTAGCGGCCAGAATCAAGGGTACCAATGTCAGTCCTTATGCCGCTGTTGGCAAAAAACAAAGGCAGCAGGACCTCACCTGCAGCGACGAAGCAACAGCATGGGGATGTAAGGATACATATCCACGCATCACGACTGAGGACACAAACTATATCAATATGTGTCAGGGCAAGCCACAGAAATTGTCTGGTAAGTCAAGACCACAACTACCTAAGAGTTACTGCTGGTGCTCACCCACGACCAGCTCCATCCTTGTCACCAGGCTGTCTGCAAACCCATTGTCCTTAGGCACAATCAGCCCCATGACAAATCCGCCAAAGAAGGAGTGGATTCCCAGGCCCTCTGTGGTGAACGCGGATCCCAGCAACAGGATGACAAGAAGCACCATGTAGTAGCGGCTGTTCTCCAGCTTCTTTTTCACAAGGTAGCGGTGCAGGAGACCCAGCAAAGGCCGAAGCACCAGCACCATGACCACCACATAGCCAGCAGCTGCCAGGGTTGTATAAAGGCCTAGAAGGGCGTTGCCTGACTTGGCAAATGATGATGCCAAGGCCAGCACACACCAGGCAAGGATATCATCTATGGCAGCACATGACAGAGCCTGCATGTCAAGATGCATCACGCAGGCCTGTGTCAACTTGCTAGCAGGCTGCCTCCCAGGTGCATAACACATGCAGCTGCGCTTACAATGAACCAGACAAGGGTGCTGGCATTGCATTGTCATTGCGACAAGTTGCCAGTAGGTCCAAAAAATGACAGCACACGTCAATAGAAGAGTTTAAGGAAGCAGCAAGGTAAGCTCTCCTTCCGCACCCACCCCAGGGCGCACCTGCAGGCCGATTGGGGCTGCCAACAGTCCTGAGCTGCTAAGCAAAGATGCCAGAACAGGGAATGCCGTGAAAGACATGGCTGCACCCGTGAACAGCAGAAATGCTTGTGAGCTTGGGGGCTGCCAGTCAATGGGCTGACCCTCCATATTGATGTCCTGCAGATAGATCGGAGCACTGTGGTTAAGATCCTACGGCCCCCCTCCCCCGCTTGGAGACCCCACTACGCAGTACACTACTAACGCCACTTTGATACAACGTGCAGACAATGGTGGGTTGTCAACCAACTAAAGAGCTATGCGCGTCCAGGCTTTGCAGAGGAGATTGATCACAGAGGATTCTGCAAAGCAGGCAGGTGTGTGCGCACATTGCAGAAATTCCTTGCAGGCAGACACACGGAAGATGGCCAGAGGAATACTTCCAGCTCTCTGTCTCTTTGCAGGGATGATGTGAGCACGACCTGTCGACTACGACTCACCTTCAGCCACAGCGATATTGCAGCACCCACACCAAATGGGAAGATGATTGCACTCAGTGCAATGGGTGTACTCTTTTTCCACTGCTTGGACAGGAGCTGCTGATCCAGCTCACAGCCCAGCAGGAACATGAAGAGGATGACGCCAACGTTTGCAACAACGTAGAAGGTAGTGACGCTGTTGTAGCTGGTGCCATTGGGCTGAGGGATGGCAGTTGGCCACACTGTGGCAGTGAATCCTGCAAAATACAGAGGAGGGCGTTATGTGCACTGCAGATGACACAGCCAATGCTGTTTTCCACGACCCTTGACAAGGGAATCTTTGAAAGCCACCTTATGGACGGGAAAACCAGCTAGCAATGAGCAGCCATGAAGTAGCAACTGCCATGTCAGCCGCGGAAGGCCAGATGTGTGCCACAAGAAGCTGTGTGAGCTGACCAATGCCTTTGAAGCCAGGTCACACACAACGGCTGTGGCCAAGTGTGCAAGCAAATCAATGGCCAACCCATGACGGATCAGAATGGGAAGTCTGTGCTCACCAGGGATGCGGCCAAGAACAGAAGGGCCGAGTAAGATGCCAGCAATTATCTCGCCGATAACTTGTGGCTGCTGCAGGTAGCTGAATACCTTGCCAAGTGCACGGGTCAGTGCAAGCGTAATGGCAACCTGCAGCAGTATCAGTCATGCCACCAGCAGGAACGGTCACACGCCTGCTGAAGAACCGTAATATGTCCTGAGCTGCTATCAACATACAATGGGTGTCAAACGCCAATGCAGGTCATGCAGTTTGGCAACCGACCTGAATAATGAATAATAAGAGCGGATCTGTCTGCACCGTTGCAAACAGCGTTGTGCCGGCCATCTGCCCTGGAGTTGTTGAGGGATGAGCTAGGAGTTGGTGCACTGAAGACTACAGAGGCTCAAGTAGGCTTCCTGGTACCAGCAGCTGCTGTCTGATAGAAGTTTCTAATGCTACGAACGTGTCTGCTGCAGCGTGGGTGCATTCTTGATGAAATTAAGCTACTACCGCTGCAACCGGAGAAAGACGTGCCATAATAGACGTTGTTGGGACGTTGAAGAGCGATATGTTGATGCAGAATGGCTAGCAAAGACGTGGCGTGCAGGCTATGCAGTCGCTCATGTGACCGCCACATGACTGACGTGGGAACTAACCGTTCCTAACAGGTTCTACTACAAGTTACCTCGTAAGGAGCCAACTGATGGCTCATGGGACAGAAGCAAAGAGTTCAGTCAGAACATCTGTCCAACTTGCAGAACATCATCCGATTCAACCTCAACTCAGACTCAGAAAGGTGATACAAAACATGCATAGGTACATCTGGATTGCAACGCAACAACCAACACAAATGAACAAATGCAGTGATCATGCAACCACAAAACGCTTCTTCAGACCCATTAAACGTGCCATATTGGGCTTGCTGTAGTGATAGAGTGATGCAAGTGATCATGGCCACCAAACTGCGGAAATTGGGACCGCACTGGGTTGTTAAGCGCACTTTCAAACAGATCAAAGGAAATCCGTCGCCAATGGAACTTCAGGCACAATGTTGACAGTGTAACTGTCTAGGCAATAGCTGTCTAGTGTGAGCATCAAAAGACCACCTGCTTGTGGCAACAGGGAGGTCATGGGCACCCAGCCTGAAGCACAACAGAGATGGCATGTGTGCAGCATTAAATCCAAGTACAGCCCATGCAGAGCACCTTGAGTGCTTTGTTTTGTTTTGCGTCTGTTACAAGGGGGTGGTCTCCTGATGACCAGCCAGCTCTGCTGCTCAGGTCTCAGTACTGTCATGGATGGACAGCCAGAACAGACAACAGGCACAAGCATCATATCATGGTGGCGCCCCCAACGCATGACAGCGCATTTGCCATAGCATTTCAACTTGCTGCATGGCTATATTTCTTTCACACTGTCAGGCCAGTACTGCCCCGGCCAAAGGTCAAGGTTGATAGGCCAGGCAGCTTTCCATCAAACAAGCAAAGAGCAACAACGAGCCCTGAAGCCAGTAATATAAAGCCCTCGTGGTGTGGTGGTAGCATACTGACCCGATAGGCTGGAGACCCAGGTTCGAATCCTGGCATGGGGGCCCTCCACAGGCAGGGGGTACACTTGCTACTGGATCTGAGTTCCTTAGGTGTGGTGAGAGGCCGCACGTTCTCGCGGTCAAAGTGGAAGGTACCATGCGTCCCATGAGCCATCCGCTGGCTAGTGCTGGGAGGGGTTGGAGTCCCCCAATTGTATTGGTATTCTCACGATATGGTTGCCAACTTGTCAAGACGTTTCATATGCTGCAGATGGCATCACTGAACACCGCACTGCAATCAGTCTGCGACAGTTTGTGTCAGATTTTACACTCCGGCTTTTTACAGTTGCAAGCAGTGACAGGCTGCAGGAAGTGGGTAGCAAGATAGATTGATTGCACTATGTCCATGGAAAAGAGATTGGGCACATGCATCACTGGATGAGCTGGCAGATAAGCTGAGCACGTTTTGAAAGAAACATTTTGCAAGGGGGCCACCATCCAGGTTGCTGCAGCTTCCCAGGGACATGGTGGTGTTGAAAAACACCAGTTTGGTTTACTGTCAAGCTGGCGAGCCAGCTCAGCAGTTGCAAGAGTGCAGTAAGAATGTTTATTCTGCAGCTGCTGCCTCTCCCTTCTTGCTCTTTTTGGGCAGGAGCATGGTGTGGATGTTGGGCAGGACACCACCACTGGCAATGGTCACACTGCCCAACAGCTTACTCAGCTCCTCATCGTTCCTGATGGCCAGCTGAATGTGGCGGGGCACGATACGGTTCTTCTTGTTGTCACGAGCTGCATTGCCAGCCAGCTCCAGCACCTCAGCTGCGAGGTACTCCAGCACTGCTGCCAGGTACACTGGGGCACCGGCACCAATGCGCTCAGCGTAGCGGCCCTTCTTCAGGAAACGAGCCAGACGGCCCACGGGGAACTGCAGACCTGCCTTGGAGGACCTGCTCACGGCCTTGCCCTTGGCCTTGCCCGCTGCTTTGCCGCGTCCAGACATGTTGCTTGCTCAACTGGGTGTGGAAACGTAGATGAATCTGACTGCTTGATGCCGTGACCAGTGCGCCCAGGAGGTTATATAATCAGCAAAACAGCAGGCAAGCGAGCGGGCGCCCAGCTTGAGCTGAGTTCGACTCAGCATTTGACTCGTGAGCTGGGTTGCATGAACTGAGCAAGGGCCGTTTTGTCAGCGTTCAGGCCTATAAAGGACAGAACAACATATGTTGAACGCCACAAGTCAGGCACAACACTTACATTCACTGACAGCGGTGTTCAGTTAAGCTCACAACAGACATCATCATGGCACCAAAGGCAGCAGAAAAGGCTCCGGCAAAGGCCCCAGCCAAGAAGACAACAGACGCGAAGAAGAAGAAGAAAATCAGCAAGGCTGAGACCTACAAAATCTACATCTACAAGGTGCTCAAGCAGGTGCACCCAGACACTGGCATTTCCTCCAAGGCCATGTCTATCATGAACTCATTCATCAACGATATCTTCGAGAAGATCGCCAGCGAGGCCTCACGCCTGGCTCGCTACAACAAGAAGCCCACCATCACCTCCCGCGAGATTCAAACCGCAGTGAGGCTCATCTTGCCAGGAGAGCTCGCCAAGCATGCCGTGTCTGAGGGCACCAAGGCCGTGACCAAGTTCACATCCGCCTAAGCAGCTTCAGCATCAACTGCAGCTAGCAGCATTGTCACCTGTTGGACGGGCAGTGCTGCTGCTGCAGAATCCAAAACGGTGTTTCTGAACACCACCCACATTGGGAAAGCCTGGCAGTTGGATGCATGTAACTGAGCAAGAGACATGCAGGCTTAGAGGCTGTATCAAATGCTCTAAAATGTCCTGGGTGTGCTGTGGCTGTCATCACCAGTAGCAGACTCAAGAGGGGCCATGAACTTCATGCATTGCCTTGATGAACTTTTTCACATCAGCTATCCACTCAATATATGACTGAAGGTGATGGTGTTGGTCAATTGACTTCAGCCCTGACCTGCCAGCACGTGTACATCAGCTGTAAAATGGAGTACACAGGCACAGATGGAGCAAACATGCACATGCCTCCTTGCTGCCTTTTGATTGGGTGTTGCTCAATGTTCACCAGCATCAGCTCTATGCAGGAGGAGAGAGAGATGTTTCTTGTAAGCCTAGAAGTCATGCTGCAACCAAAGCGACCGACCATCTTGTTAGGTGGCATGGTGCTTGTTTTGAACAGCAAGAGTGGGATAACAAATGGCACAGCGAGCGCTTGTCAGTAAGTCATGTTCGGACTGTTTCACTTTCTTGAGTCCACTAGACTAGATATGATGCCTTCAGTGAGCTACATATCAGCATAGTGTGCAGATGACACGCAGGCTGCGTTCATTGCCGCAAGTAGTAGTAGAGAGTTTAATTGCAGCTGTGTCCTGCAGGAGTCCTGGACTTCTGGATCATCCGGAAGGCATGGCATGGTCAGTGGGCATCTGCTCTTCAGGCACTGTCCTGACCAAGACTGCACAGTTGGACTGTTGAGTTAACATTCCAAACACCAATAGCAATCACTGGTTGACAGTGCAGTAATCCTTTTGATGGATGATCCCGCTAACAACTCAAACAACAGTTGTCGATGTATAGCTGCCCAGGTACAGGAACAGGTACACAAATGAAACTAAGGCCTAAGGAAACAGCACTGCATGATACATGCCATGTACAATGGCAGTGCCACTTTTGATGTATCAAAGAAGTTTGCTGCCTACGGTGCACAATGGGAGAGCCAAATGCAAGCAAGCTGCACAGCATCCGATGCTCACCGCGTTGCATGGCATAAAGCACTCTAGTGCACAGAGCTCTCCACAGCCTTGGTGGCGTTGAATCACCATTTTGGGGGTTGATGCTGTGCAGTCTGACAGCAGCTGCTGTTGCTGCACAGACATGCCCAGTAGCAGCAGACTGTAGCTGCTTATGCGCGCTTCACAGAGATGTATTCAACTGCTGAACTTATGGCAGCAAGGCATGCTGGATACCTCGCCAATGTAGAGTGCCAACCATCCTTCCAACTCTGTGGTGGTGTTGAAAAACACCATTTTGGGTTGATGCTGCCCACCTTGGCAGCAGCTACTGCTGTGCCAAGCAGGAACAGCAGCAGTTGGCCAGCAAGCTGCTTAAGCACGCTCTCCACGGATGCGGCGGGCCAGCTGGATGTCCTTGGGCATGATGGTCACGCGCTTGGCGTGGATGGCACACAGGTTGGTGTCCTCAAACAGACCCACCAGGTAGGCCTCAGCTGCCTCCTGCAGAGCCAGCACTGCACTGCTCTGGAAGCGCAGGTCGGTCTTGAAGTCCTGAGCAATCTCACGGACCAGGCGCTGGAAGGGCAGCTTCCTGATCAGCAGCTCAGTGGACTTCTGGTACTTGCGGATCTCACGCAGAGCCACGGTACCGGGCCTGTACCTGTGGGGCTTCTTCACACCACCGGTGGCTGGTGCTGACTTACGAGCTGCCTTGGTGGCGAGCTGCTTCCTGGGGGCCTTGCCACCAGTTGACTTACGAGCGGTCTGCTTGGTACGAGCCATGGTGCTGTGTTAAGTGTCAGCGATGAGGGCGAGATTGTGATTGTGCCGAAATATGTGCATGCAGCACCTTATATGGCTGCTGCGTTGGCACCCAGCTGTTAGCTTCTCAGCTCACGACCGCTCAGTTGCTCCTGTGAGTTGTTGAGTCGTGCTGTGTTGGCAGGCGATCAGCGCTATATAGCCAGCTGAAGCCCCAATCAACTTCACTTTCAAAACAGTGTTCAATCATCTCTAACACATCAAGTCAACATGTCTGGTCGTGGCAAGGGAGGAAAGGGCCTTGGCAAGGGTGGAGCCAAGCGCCACAGGAAGGTGCTCCGCGACAACATCCAGGGCATTACCAAGCCAGCCATCAGGCGTCTGGCTCGTCGTGGTGGTGTGAAGCGTATCAGCGGCCTGATCTATGAGGAGACCCGTGGTGTGCTCAAGGTGTTCCTGGAGAACGTTGTGCGTGATGCCGTGACCTACACTGAGCACGCCCGTAGGAAGACAGTCACAGCCATGGATGTGGTCTACGCACTCAAGCGCCAGGGCCGCACTCTGTACGGTTTCGGAGGCTAAGCAGCTGACCCTCCTCTGGCTGTTGATGGCACAGCACTGCAGCTTGCCGTTTTCCTGCAGTTTGCTGTGATCACAGCCAACAACCCAAAATGGTGTTTTTCAACACCACCATGGTACTGGAAAGCGTGATCAGCAGTGGCCTTGGAGCAGACAGTAGCAAGTGTGCGTGTCTGCTTGCCATGCACAACAGGCTGAACTTCTCTTTGCATAGTGCATGCCTAGCGAGACATTTTTACGTGCGAAGCACGGATACACGCCTCGGAAGAAAACTATATGTAGCGTGCATGCTGAATTATATAGGTGCAGTATGATCATGATGTCTACTGTTGATGCTAGACAGTGTAGAAAACAGGGGTATTTGCAGCTCTAGTGCACTATGCAGCTATGGTGCACCTACTAGCTCTGGGGCTAGCAGTTGCATTTTGTGCTGCTGACAACACTGGCATCACCAATGGCTTCCATTCAGCGAATATCAAGGCAAGATCAGGTGTGGTGACAGCAGTGTGCTGACAGCAGCCAATGAGTCGGCTGTATTTACAGAAGCTTGCCGTTTTTGTGCAGTTTGCTGTGATCACAGTCAACAACCCAAGATGGTGTTTCTCAACACCACCATGCCAGTAGTACTGGAAAGCGTGATCAGCAGCTGCTGCAGCTGCCATTCATTGGGGTAGTCAACAGCATGAGTAACTTCAAACTATTCAGGAGTTGTGTGGCCAGCACGTGCTTTGTTACATTATTGTCGTATGAAATAAAACTCTTTCACCACTTCACACACCATAGTGTGGCTAAACCCTTTCAGCAGTTGTTACTGGTGGTCTATGCACACTGTACGGTGTGATATGGCCATTGGGCCATTAACCCACAACAGCTTTGTACCCAATTGTACGCCATGTGCATCTTCAGCACGACAACGCACAGCACTGCTGCATTTGGTGAAGCACAGATATTGTTGTGCTGTCAAAGTTGGTAATCTATGGGCTTTTCATAAAAACCCTGACTATGCAAGTAACAGAACAAGCACACATGCACCATTGAGGCTTGCCTCTCATTCTTCCTGGTTCAATGCGGTCACTCTTCACATTTTTTGCGCTCATACAGGGTGTGCGCTCCTATGCAGTGCTGGTGGAGGTGGCACACATGCAGCATCAGTTATGTACAAACTGCAGCAGCAACAGTCAGTGCACGAACTATAGTATGCACCCACACAGCTGCAGGAGGCTCCAGACAAACAAATCAGTGTACGTTCATGCCTCTACCACCACCAGAGTTGCACTGAATCAGGAATGCAAAATTGTTCATTACCTTCAATGAGTGGGGGATGGCCGCTGGTCACAGCACCGGGTGCGACTCAGTTGCAAGTGCTGACAACATTCCACAAACCGTTTGTTCCCCGGGGGAGCAGTGATCTGCCCTTACCACTGGGTGACCTCTCAAACACCGTCACATATTGCCAGGTGTCATAACAGATCATGTGGTTAGCACAATAAGGAACCAACTTATACCCACGCTAGAATCCTACAGCACTCAGAACCTCAACCTAATAGGAAAACCCATTGCACAAGCCTTGAGGTGCCCTGGTTACTGTTGACAACTTATCTGGTCTGTGCTGCGTGAAAACACTGCAATTTACAGCTATGCATCAGTGTGCAATGCTGCATGACTGCTCGCACATGATGACAGCCATTGCCCAAGTAGTGCCTGGCTACGGTCAAAACAATGAGAGTCAAGCCAAGAAAAATCCACTGGGCCAGATCTAAGACATATCCCATCAGATCATGAAGTGCAGAATATCCTCCTCATCCTGCTGTGCTGCGGCCAGCAGTGGGCTACTCCAGAGGTCCAGGGCCGTGTTGCGCACAAACTCCAGCTGCACTTCGCCACCAGGCTCCATGCTGTACCGCCACTCCCAGGTGGGCCTGTCACCAGCCAGCGGCAGCAGCTGCACAGACAGCCCTGAGCCAACAATGGCTGATGTGACGACCATGCGGTAGCCATCAGGAACTTCAAACACCTGCACGGTGAACAAAGACGAAGGCGGCCAGAGTCAGCCGGTTGCCAATTGTTGTTGATGCATGATGAAAAGCTCCAGTGCATAACAGTGTAGCAACAATGCAGTAAGAGCGCCGCTGACTTGCGCGATTGGGCACATGCACAGGTTCACGCTCACACAAGCATGTTGTGCAGTGGTTCACAAAAAGCAAATCACTAGCATCTCATCAACTGTGCTTGGCTCAGCTATACAAGGCAGTCAAGCAGACACGCATGACATCATATAACAATCATTAGCACAGTCATGGCTTTGCACAGCCCTGGTGCCATACCTGATCCCCACTGATTTTGCAGTCATATGCCTCGAACTCGCTGCGCCCATGAAGGATCACCCGACACGCCTCGTGCCTGTTCACCCTGTGCTGCCAGTACACATTGCCTGGGTGATGCCAGTCAACACCAACATTCTGCACCGTCACATTGAGCAGGTGCACCCGGCCATTGTTGCTGCTGTACTGCAAGCGGCCAGTGTTGCTGCTGACACCATGGTGCTTGCCTTTGCCATTGCTATTGCCATTTCCGTTGCCATTTCCGTTGCCAATTCCGTTTCCGTTTGCATGCATGGCACAACCGTTGCCTCCTACAACAGCAAGCTGTGGGCTGTGAGCATCTGTGTGGCCCATGATGTTGTCTGCGTACACCAGCAGGCTGCCGTCCACAGTCACATCCAGCAGGCGAGCCTCAGCAACTTCCAGAACAAGCTCTGAGCCATCCAGCAAAGCTCCTCCTCGGACCTTCTGTGAGATCACGTCCCATAGTGGGCCCAGAGCCGGATGGAAGAGGAAGATGAAGCCGGGACCATGCTGTAGGTACTCCTGAACATCACCCACAGCTGGCACCTGACGCATGCCACAGCGCTGCAGCACCTGCAGATGTAATGCATTCAGTGCAGTGGAATCACACTGAGTAGTCCGAAGACATAGTACATGTACAATCTCACTTTGAAAATGTCATGACATGTCATACTCAATATGTCTAAGACAATGCATCTCCACCTCAATGCCTGGAATCAATGCCTGGAACTGCAACAAATTTCAAAGGAGCTGTTGCTTTGCATGTTCACCTGCCAAGCATTCCTCTGCAGGTCAAAGAATGCGCCTTCAGGTGTCTGGTGGATGTGGCTGCTGCGAGGGTCCCGCTTCTTCTTGGCAGAACTGGTAACCTGCGGAAACAACATCAGCAGCACACGATGATGATGATGATGATGATGATGATGATGATGATGATGATGATGATGATGATGATGATGCAGCTTGCCCTGCCTGCACGCACGCGCTTGCAGTACCAGCAGTGACTGATCAAGCAGCAGACAGCAGTTCCTGATTCTGCCCTCTTAATCAATAGAACAAGACTACAAGGTGCAGTGCACATGAGGTGTGTCGACCCGGCAGGCCTTGTGCCCTCCACCTTTGAGACCTTGGCATGCTTATGTCATTCTATTATGCAAGTGAAGGCATGCATGTCTGAACCCTTGGCCGACTAGCATCTGAGTGCCCCACCTTTCTCCTCATGTTGTACACCATGAATGTGTCCAGCTCATCTGTCAGCTGCTGTTGGGCCACCGGGCCACCAGCAACGCCTGTGAGCGCTTTGCTGCTGCGGGTGGTGAGGGAGTCGGCCAAGTTCTGCATGGTGCACTCCATGCGGCCGGCACGAACTTCACGCTCTTCTTGAATGATGGGGTCAAAAAACTTCACCTGGAACATGCACAGGACAGCAGCCAGGCATTTAGCGGTCAAAGATGGCACCTCTAACCCGATATGCCGTCCGATGTACAGCTGAAGCTAGTCTGTTTCTTGCCTGAACCTCCTGGTTCTGGCCGTTCAGGAAGGGCGCACCTCAAGCATGACAGGAATTTGATGACCAGACGGCGGTACCAACAGCAGTGTGCTGTAAGTCAAAGACCAGGACACTCACCTTCTTCTTGAGATTGAAGATGAGGCCAGGCAGCACCTCTCCACCACCAGCAGCTACAGCGGCCTGTACTGCAGCGCGAGCAGCAGCTAGGCCTACATACAAGATGTTGGTGTTGGCTGGAAATGCACTGTGGTTGCTGCCCTCATGCATTGGCTGATCGCTGATGCCTAGGCGCTCGAACTCTGTGTATTCCACGTTAGTGATGGCATAGTCATACTCCCAGCTGCCGCCCTCAGGCTGGGTGGGGTCCTCTACCCAAACCTTGCGTTCCTGCACCAGTAACGACCATTGGACAGTATGATGCAGTCAGCGGCTACTGCTGGCTGGCCGACTGACAGCAACAGCACATAATCTGTTCAAGGCTGTACTGCTGTGATGCAGCCCGCTGTTTGCTGCTTTTCTGGAGACCACCAGCATAGGCTGGCACTGGCGCAGCACAGACTGGCACTAGCACCACAGAAAAGTATATATGCCCAACTGTGGCTGTGAAGGTCCATGCCGACTACAATGGCCCAGAGTATCTAGCTTTTCATGAAAGGTTGCACCATCACCGGCCACAACAACAAAATCCTTCGAAACATGCACCCTGCAAGATGAGCATGTGCCGTGTCAGGCGCAACAGGTGCTGCAATTGCTTTTCAATGCTGCAATCTGGTGGTGTTATTATAAGCTGCCCTTACTGACCTGCAGGACATTCATTCCCTCAGCCGCTCCGACCACCCGCTCACAGCTCATGAAGCCGAACGCCCTGCGGGCACTGAAGCCTGTCCCTGCCAGTGCCAATAGGGTGGTGTCAACACCGGCCATTGGATTGCTGATCTGGCGGATCAAGGCAGCAAGGCGGCCTTGATGTTGGAACCAGTCAAACACACCTGCAAGGGGCACACATAGACAGGTGTTGTGGGATCAGACAAAGTGATCAGCCTGTGTCTCGAGTTGGCTCAAGTCTCATGCTTCATCATCCTGATGCTGGTATGTAAACAGCCAGGAGGTAAGGACAGCTCGGCACCACACCAGTAGGGACAGCTGCCAAAAGCAGCGCTGACAAACGTCACAGTCGCCCCACACTATGCCGCTGATGAACCAGCAAGAATGGTGTAAGTGTCAAACCTGCTCACCCTCATCGTGCATGAGCTTCCAGATTGCTCCGTGGCCCCCTGGCTTCATCATCAGCTGAAGAGGCTGAGTCAGCAGCCAGCGGCCATCAGCAGCATCAACAACGGGAACAAGAGGCTGCCTGCAGATGATAGAAGAATGACAAAGCATCCATGAATAAGGTCAGTAAGAGTGATGTGTTTCAATGCAGTCTGCCTGCATGACGCCGCCCTTCGCCATGGGCACACCACCACATACCCTGCTAGGTTCATTTTGTGGATGCAGTTTCTATACGGAGCACTGCTTGTCGACATCCGCTGCAGCACAGTTAGCAGGTGTTTACCTGAAGAGTCTGAAGTTGTCCTTGGATCTGCCAAACCAGTTGTTGCTCTCCATCAGGCTGCTGATGCGGGCATTGTTGCCCTTGGCATCAGAAGTCATGATAGCAACCGGAGTGGTAACCTGCAAGATATTGAAAAGGGCGACTTTACACCTCAGCACAGGGCACATGTACACATGTATGATACTTGTTGTGTTTCATCCTAACAACATGCAGAGCAGGGCCAGGCTGCAAAGTATGCAAGCCAACAACCCAACCTAAGTACTTGCCAGTGCAGCACCGTCTTACATTTGGAGTCTTTGCAATGGATTCTGGGGACATTGACACCCCCCCGTTGCTTGCCCTCTGATTGGTGCCTGCCCCATACAGAACGATGAGCCCAGAGGCACCAGCAGTACAAGCTCCTTGTCACATCATACTCATCCTCACCTGGGTGCCGGTGAGGTGCCAGTACAGGTACTCCTTGGCCTGGAGGTCGCGCACCAGGCCCTCAAGCATGGTACGACCGCAGTACGGCAGCATGGCAGCAGGCAGGCCCTCTCCTGTAACTTCACACCTCAAGCCCAGCCGGTCACCAGCACCACCAACTGGCAGAATCTCTGACAGGTAGGGCATGGCCAGTAAACCTTGTGCAGCTGCCCGGACACCCAGCTGTCGCCCGTCTTCCCCGGCTAGATCTAGACCTGGTGGTACATGGTATGTTACATGAGCCTGTTTGTCTTCCAGGCCACTGCTGCCATTGGTGCTGTCGGCAGCTTCTGCAGCTGCGGCCATGGCATCGGCAGCAGATGCCGCTGCTGTGGTGTTGGCTGCCAGGATGAGCTGTAGTGACTTGAGCTGGTAGCCAATGAGGCCGCCCATACTGTCATAAAACGTCTCTACTCGGCAGAGGGATTGTGCCAGGTTTGACAGGGGCTGAGACCACTTTCCATCTGCAGCACATACAGCAAGAGAATGCAAAACAAGAGAAGGTTGCCGGCTGTGTATCATGCCTTGATTTCATCCTTAATACCATGAGCAGCAGGTAAGCACAAACACGGTCGGAGCTGCTCACATTCTATCTGGAGCAGGTGACGAATGCACCTCAACAGGGAATGACTGACGCTGTCTATCAACTCAGCTGGTTGCAAACCCCAGCGTGAGGGATGCACAAGAAAACAAAATGATCAAACCATTGTAGTTGGTGCATTGCTGTGCAGTCATCATGTTGTACCTGCTGGAGGAAGCATGAGGATGTGCCTTTGCCCAATGACTGGCAGACAGCACAGCGCATACTGCTGTTCCAGAGGGAGCTGTGCTACTGCTTCCCACAACCCAACACCACTGCAGGCAAAAACCGTGCATTCAATGAGGATTTGTACATTGCTTGTAATGTACACATTTGAACTGCAGCTGCACCATAAGAATCCATCACTGTGCTGGCACCTTTGAGTTGCAAAGCTTGCCCATATGCATGGGTGGACGTTGGCTTGGAGGACTGAGATGTGCCTCCAAATGACACATGACAGCTGCTGGCCAGGGACGTGACATCAGCATTGCTGTTGCAAAAGGCGGACATGCATGACATCAGTCTATCAGCAGCTGCTACTCACTCTGTGCTGCGCTGGAACTGCTGGAAGAAGAGATGGCCCTTGACAACAGACAGCTGCAAGACAGCCACAAGAGCAGCAGTGTTGAACAAGCACAGGTCAACAAGGTCTACCAACAACATCCAATTCATGCTTCAAGGGCAGTTCTAGCTGTCTATGTGTGCCTCCATACCCCAGACACTATTTTCCACCTACACAGTAATGAACAGCTGAAACAGTGGCAACATACAACACTACATTGGCAATCCAAGAAGCTTGCGCATTTTGAATTTCCACCTATAGCTGCCTCGATCAACACAGCCAAAAAGACCAACCTTTTCTGCGACGCTGTGACATGCTGTCAGCCTGTTCACCAAATGCTGCAGCCTGTCTGCTTCATGTTCCAGAGACACCTCCTGCTCATGTAGCATAACCCTGTACTCCTCCTCAAAACTCTGATAGCTGAGGCTGAGCGATGTACTGTATGGCCTTGGGGGCTGGATAGCAGCACATTGTACAGGGCGCGAGGCATCCTGATGGCCGCTGCCTGTCTGAGTGCGCTGGGTGACACGGTGCCCTGCTGATTGCACTGCTGAGATCCTTGGAAGAGCTCTAGATAGCAGCGCATGCTGCTGATACGTTGTGCACTTTGAATGCATGACGTTGTAAGGCGCGGGAGCCTATGATGCTTTCGGGCTGAATATTCTCTACTCTAGTGCGGTCGGGGCTACCTCATCAGCAGCAACAACAACAGTCACACATACTCTTCAAAATAACGAGATGTAAAGCAGTAATCACGTCAGGCATCAAGCAGGAGAACACCAGTCCAGACATCAGCTGTGTTTATACGGGAGAGTGAGGTCAGTTGGGATATTGTGAAGCACTGGGTGTCAAGCAGCGGTCACACAACCTATACGCTCTACAGTGTTTGACCAATTTCCCCCGGGCTTCTCCCGGGCTGGAACTGGATCGCAGTCTGTTGACAAGCCCCAAACCCCTGACGCGTCATCGGAGACTCCTGTGCTAGGAGTCCTTTCTGTCTTATGAAAAATGCCTTGCTGCGAAAGCTTGAGATTGCTGCTTGTAAGAGTTCAACAGCCAGGGATGCCAGGTCACGTCGCAAGGAAGGTGCACCCGCGCTGAACAGAAGGTTCTATCTCTCGCTGAGCGTGCAACTCTGGCCTCTCGTAATTAAAATTTCTGCTGTACTGAGGTTATACAGCTTCAGTCCCGCTGCTGCATTGACAACTTGCCGACAGCTGGCGTGGTGGATCGTTGACGTAAAGAATCGTAGTGCAGGTACCCGTATTGCCCCGTTGGCTGCAGCAAACAAAGTCTAGCAACCACCAGCCCAGAACGTTGACAAGAACGTCCCTAAGTTAACAATAATCACCGGTGTAACAATAACTGCTGGGCTTGCTGCTTTCAAGGACTGGGCCATTGCATCAGCAGTCTACTGCTGCTGCTCTTCTTCACCCCCCTCTTCATAGTACTCCCCATCATCCCCTTCCCCGCCAACAGCAGCAGCAGCCATACCTGGCCAGCCATACACAACCATGCCACCCATGGCCATATTTGCCAATGCAGCCATCTGCATTGCTGCTGCCGCTGCAGAATACTGCCCTGCAAGTGATCTGCCGCTGAAGTGATCATACTCGCCAGCATAATCTGCATAACCTCCCCGTGCCCGCCCTCTCCTGCGACCACCTCCACGCCCTCGCCCACCCCAGTTCCGAGCAGGACCTGGATAGTCCTCATAGTACCCATCCCCATCGTTGCCTCTTCCCCTGGGAGGAGGTGGTGGATGGCCCCTGCCGCCCTGATGCCCCCTGTCCCCACCACCCCTATATGCGCCCACTCTCCTGTCACTTCTATATCCAGGACTCCTGCTACGGCCCCTGTAGGCCCCTCTACCCGGTGACCTGCTTCTGCTCCTGCTGTGGCCCCTGCGCTCAGGAGCCTTGTCCCTGCCCTCTCGCCGCCCTGAGATGCCAGCAGGAGCAGGAGCAGCAGCAGGAGCTGCAGGAGCAGCAAGACCCTCATCTTCCTCTAGTTCCCCTTCCTCTACCTCTCCCTCCTCCGGTGAACTCTCCCGCTCCTTTTCTTTCTGCTCCTGCACAGCTGCTCCTGCAGCTGGCAGCTGTTCCATGCTTCTGCTTCTGCTGCGGCTCCTGCTCCTGCTTCTAGTTCTGCTCCTGCTTCTGCTGCGGCTCTTGCTGAAGCGACTCCTGCCATATGGTGGCGGGGATCGCGACCAGCTCCGATCAGGGCTGCCATAACCTCTTCTAGGCGCCCGGCCACGGCCCCGCCCTGCCCACCCCCCATGCCCTGGCGGGCTGTACCCCCGGCCAGGAGGACTTACCCCCCTGTACCCTCGCTGCACACCCCCAGCACCCCATGGGCTCCTGCTTCTGCTCCTGCTTCTGCTGCGGCCACGGGATGGTGGAGGTGGTGGCGGCGGTGGCAGGGCCCCAAACTCCTGCTGCTGGTCCTGCTGCTGCGCTGCCTGCTTTGACTTTGCGAGTGCTGCCTGCCGGTCCTGCAGCATCTTCTGCAGCCGCTCCTGCTCCTTCTGCTGTTTGATCCGCCGCTCTTCCTCTTCTTTTCTGGCACGCGCCCTGCAAGCAAGTCAGCAACAGGGCAAGGGACTTGTCAGCATTCGCAGCAGGTTACTGACCACGTCTAGTAGTGATGTTCAGCATCCCTAAGTGCATGTGAACGGCGATGGGTGGCCAACCATCACATAGCGCTACTTCAAGGCACTAACAGTCAAGCCAAGACACAAGGTTGCTGGCCACGCATGTGTAGTGCCCACAGCTGACTGCATCAGAGAGAGCTGATGGTCATTGCAATTGAAAGCTGTGGATGCCACAAAGTGAATGCTCACCTCTCCAGTTCCTGAGGGTTCAGAGACACCACCTGCACCACGGCAGGCTTCTTAGGCTCTTTCTTGTCACTGGACTTATCACCCTTTGCATCTGGTGCTTCACCCCCTGCTGCTGCTGCTGCTGCTGTGTCACTGGGTGCTTCAGCTCCATCTCTGAGGTAAGCTTCGTAATCTGCCTCACTCATATACGCTGCTGGATCAAAGTGGCCAGTTGTGTAGGGATCCAACCCATAGTACTGGCTGTATGAATCATACCCTGCCGGGTATGCTGCAGCATCATATCCTGGGTAGCTGCTGCCTTCTGCTGCTGCTGCTGCTGCTGCATCCTCCTCACCAGGTGGAGGCGGCTCCTCCTCCTGGTCAACTGTTGTTGCCGCCGCTGCTGCCGCTGGGTCCCAGCTATTTACACCTGAATAGCTGCCAGCTGCAGCTGCAGGATCCTGAGGTCCAGGTATGTAGCCATAGTATGGATCATAGTATCCCCCATACAGTGTTGTTGGTGCCACTGCTGCTGCCTCTGCTGCTTGATGTGCTTGCTCAAGTGCTTCTTCTGGTCGACTGCTGCTGCCTGGTGCTGCCTCGTCTTCCACTTCAGCTTCTAAACCTGGAGGTGGCTCCTCATCTGCTGCTGCTGCTGCAAGTGGTGGGTGGCCCTCAGCAGCATCAGCACCTGCTGCAGCTGCTTCATCTGCTGCTTCTGCTGCTGCTGGGTGACCAGGCAGTGCGGGTGGTGGTGGGTACATGCCGGGTGGCGGGCCTGGTAGCGACATCCCATCAGGGCCAGGCTGCGGGAGCGGACCATCAGGTCCAATCATGCGTCCACCCTCCGACCACGGCACAGGTGCTCCGACCACGCCCCCTGATCTACCACGGTCGTTTGGACCATGTCGGCCCTTGATGCGCACTGCAAGACGCTTGTTTCCGATCAGGTAGTTGTCCAGCCGTTGGAGCGCTGCTGCAGCACCTGTGACGTGACACACAATCAACAAGGCAACAGACAAAACACATGGCTCAGATGATATTCTGTGTAAACCTGTAGATCGTGGATTGTGGCACTTGAAACCCTTGTTGAGCCCAAACCAGTTGGTGATTGTGCAGCTCAACTCATGCAGGCAGTGCTGGATCTGCAGTCCCTGATGCAAAGTGACAATGACGCAGCAACTTGACCCTGCAGCCGATGAGTCGTGCACACTGATGTATGAGCTGCCAAGAGATTGGAACCAAAGGGCACACCCTCCTGGCCCAGATTCTCGAGAAGGTAAAGAGAATTTGTGAGTGCTGTACATAGATTTACATGAGCATACACTCCAGTAAGTGGTGTAAGTTGACATAGCGAAGTAAACACTCCAATGCCTGACAACTCTGCATAACATATTGCAGTGTATGCTGCATCCCTGCAGCTATCAGCTGCACACACCTGGCTCAGTTGCCATACGCACAAACCCAAAACCCTTCGACTCTTGAGTAAACTTGTCTCGCACAATCTGACACTCAAGCACCTCGCCACAGCTGCGGAACAAGCCCTCAAGCATTTGGTCTGTTACGTGCGCGGCGATGTAGCCAACATAGAGGTGGCAGGGGTCTGAACCTGGTGGCCCAGCATCCCGTCTGTCACCATGATGCCCTAAACCGCGTCGATCCCTTGGCTGCGGTTCAGGGCCGCCCATAGGGGGTTCGCCTCCCAGCTCCTGCAACCACCACATGCAGGCAAGATCAAGTGAGCAACTTCAGCATGAAATCTTCTTCAACTTCACACCATTCACAACAGAGCTCGCTGCAGTGGCCGGGCTAGGGTTATTTGTGGCTACAGGCTCACGAGGCCCCAGCATAGCAAGTGTGTGTGCACCTGTATGAAGGATTTATACTCATCGTCCAACTTGCCGGCCTCCTCTCCATGCACCCGCTCCACATCTCTCCTGTACTGCCGCTCAACTGCCTCTCTCAGGTGCTCAGGCAGCCGGTACGGCTCATCAGCACCACCACTGCCTGCGCCAAGGGACACACAGCACCAACAGGCGGTGTGCTTGAGGTGGCTGCAACTGTTGAGGTGCCGCAACCACCCTGGCCTGCCGTGCAACAAACCCTGTCAAGCACATGCTAGCTGACTCGCAAGATGAAGTAGAACCCTGCTGCGCACACGCCAGAATTCCTTGCAGCATTGTCAACACAGCCTACCGACACTTTGCATATCCTGCAACACGCTGTGTCCCTTGTTACCTTCTAACTGCCTCTGCTGCTCAATCAGCTCATGGTCTCTGAGGGTGCCATTGATGGCTGCCAACTCCCTCAGCTGCAGCTGCTTGTGCTCGTTGGTGCTGTCCTCCATGGGGGTCAGCAGCTTTGCTACCATGTCTGCCGCCTGCAGGGTGTGGCAGGGAAGTCCAGAGGCAAAAGCTGAATATTGCAGGTACATATGCACAGGCAACCCTTAAAGATCTTGATCTCAGCACATGATGAACACGGGAGGTGAAGCCATGCTGCAGCTAGCACAAGGCTGAGCATGCTGAGACCAGGTGCAATGTGAAGCGTCGCAGGCATAAAGAACCTACAGCAGAAAAAGGCACGGGCTGCTGGCATCAACAGTCCCCTGCTCAAGCACAGCAGGGCGCAGGACTCTGGCCTGTGTGTAAGAAGACATGTTTGATGTCTTGGCATTGCCGTCAAGTTGCTGCTGTTGCTGATGATGCACTGATGTACCAGGGGCTCACCCTGTCAGCGCTCTCATCATCCTCTGCTGTAATGAGCACATGCAGCTCCTCATTCTCTGATGGGTCAGGCTTGGAGTCCTTGCGGGTGCGGCCCTCTTTCACACTCCCACGGCCACGGATAGCAATCTTGCAATTAGTCTCCTGCAGAAACAGACGTGGACGTTACGGTGCTTTCATTGCATTGATGCAGAGGATGGGGGTCTGTTCCACGTCAGCAACACTGCTGTCTGAATGCACGTACACCTGTCGTCCCAGGTCATGTGTGATGCCTTGTAGACAGCACATACTGGATGCAATGCATGAATCACATCACATTTGAGCACACAGTGCCGTACCCTCTCCATTCTCTTTTGTGTGTTCCCCCTCGGCCCAATGATGAGTCCAATGAAGTTGTACCCTGGATACTCGTCAATGGGGATGCGCAGCTTGCGGTACTTCTTCTCAGGCCGGTAGTCAGCAGGAGGCTTGTAGTTGGGGTTGGCCTTGATCAACTCAGTGATCAACTCCTGAGGACAACAGCAACACGGTGGCTCCAATGTTCAGTTTTAGGGTGTGCAAATGACATATGTAGCATGTCTGGTGCATAATGCAGTTTAAGCTTAAACTGCTGGCCGCTGGCCAGCTGGAGTACAGGGCTTGCAACACTGCCACCCGCTGCAGGCAGCCTGCTGCTGCCAAAGATGGATGATAATTCTCAGAATGATATTGCGCTGGTTGAGCAGCTCAGGTTTATTTGGGTTTGTTGAATGCGCAAATGCCAATTAAGGAGGCCTGTTCACTCCTGAACTGCTCAATCACAAAGACCGTCTGCTGCCACCACTGCTGCTGCAGCAGTGGGGAGCACTGGTGGAGCCAAAGATTGCTGACCAGCTGCCGCTGAACTACCTGCTGCCAACCCAACTCACATTTCTCCTGCGTAGGATCCTCTCCTTGACTCTTGCATCCCGAGTATTGATGCGAGCCCCTGACTCATTGTACACAGGTTCTGGTGAGGGGCTGCGATCACGTTCAGGGCTGTCATCAAGGTACTTGCCTTGACCCAGCAGCTGCAGCTTCTGGTTCACCTGCAGTACAGGAGGTAAGGCGCACGCATGAGGCTGTGCCTGCAGATACTAGATGAAAAAGCCAGCACAGCATACCAAGCAGCGCTCCAGTGCACCAATGACCTGTGGCCACCCTGCCAGTGGCATTCACTCTCGTTACACATCAGCAAGAAGCTATCTGCTTGCTGGTCTCTAGCTGTGTGCAAGTACATCAGCTGCAGCACCCACAGTCGCTGGCTAGCCAACCAAATGCATCCTGTTGCTCAAGCATCCTGTTGCTCAAGTATTTGCTCTAATAAGGCACAATGCAGTGACACCCGAAGCACATATGACCGCATCATGTTGAATGCCTGGCATTATTGTTGATCTCAACTGCAGGTGATCACTGCCCCTCTCTGCATGTGCTGCACAAAGCCCTGCTGCTAATCTCGCTTGTCAGGTTGATCTCCGGCAGTACAATTACTGCCAAGCTGTACGAGGTAATCCTTCATGATACTGCTGTCACACTGCCCCCAAGAAGCTCACAGCAAACGTACCACATTGAGCTGTCTCTGCAACTCCATGACATGAGAATCAACATTAACGTCAACCAGTGCTGCTATGGAGGGTGGCAAGGCTATCTGCAGGCCGCCAGGCAGTGTTGTTGTCGTTGCTGCTGCTGGTTTGTTCTCCGATTCAGGCTCCCACCGTGACCTGTAGGGCATGGCAGTGCCACATAGCTCAAGGAATAAGAAAACATAGGCACACCACTGCTGTTGGGTGTTGTTGATTTCATGGTAAGACCTTATGAAACGTTCCCCACGCAAATAATTTGGATGGTACGTCAAGTTCCATCATGTTAATCAGACCCCACGGAAGCATGGGATAAGCCTGACTGCAGTAGCTTGTAACCAGGATCCTGACACTGTTTACAAGCTACCACTGCTTCCAAATGAACTCATAATCACCGTCCACGTAATACCAGCAATAGCTGACTGCATCATTAAGACTAACCTGCGCTTTTTGGCCTTGGGCGCTTCCTCATCAGCAATAGTCGTCTCCTGATGCTGCTCTACAGCTGGTGCATCAGCTGCAGGGACCTGCAGCTGTTCTATGTCTGCGCCTTCCAAAATCTGCTTGCCAAGATCCGTTTCTGCTCCCCAGCGTTTCTTTTTCCTTTTGGAACGCTTCTCAACTGCTGCCTGGGCTGCTTCTTGTGGCCCATCCAGCACATTTACCACTGGGTCACCCTTCTGTTCACCCTCAGAGGCCATGATGCCGTGCCTGACAGCAGTGTATGCGACACGCAAGGCGCTAGAATATGTTTGTACCCACCATGTGAGCGGACGTCAAAGTTGCACTTGAAAGCACGCCAATCAGTAAGAAGTGGCACATCACTCGTCACTCAGTGCATGGCGACGCTGATCATGGTCACGGGAGATCAACATTGCTTTCGTTTATCTGCTACCGATCGTGAATATCAGGTCAGACGACTTCAATGACAAGTAACACGAGCAGCACAACCGAAGCTCCACAAATCACTTTATGCCAGGCGCATCATTGATTCGTAAATTTTATTGAGTTCTTGAGATGCGCTTGAGGTCCTTGCTGCCGGTTGCGCAGTCCTTTGCCGTCCGGCCGTTCCGTAGTCCGCCGTAGCAGGGTCCCCAGCCGGAGAAGCTCCTTATTTGTGCGAATGGAAAGTAGATTGCGCAAGTGAGTAGCCACCTTAGTCATGCATCAGCCTGGAGCCATGATAACAGGCAGCAGCATTATGTGCTGTCACCGACACTCTGGCTGCCGTGCCAATTGCAGGAGAAAGAGCCGGCCTGAGTTTGGGACCTCTGACAAAAGTGTATGGGGCTCCTCAAAGGGTTGGAAGTCGTATGACGTGTCTGATGAGCTGCTGCTGGGAGCTGAGGAGGGTGGCTTTGCTGGACTGGAAGTGCTGGAGGATGTCAGCCTCATTGATGCAGGTAACAGCACACGATGCAGTTCACTTGCTTTTAGGAAAAACAATGACCAACATTTCAAATCAATGCTTCCATCAGCAGGCAGTAGCTTTATACATGCTGGGGTGCTGGGGTGCTGGGGCAGCACTGATTGGCACTTGCGCCCATTGTTCCTGCAGCATATCTGGACTCACTGAATGCAGCAGCCAACCAGCAGCTTGAATCAGACGCAGCAGCCGATGGTAGTGCAAGGTCTGGCAAGACAAACAAGGACAAGCAGCTCAGGGATAAGCAGGTGCCAACAACTGGCGGCAAGCGGTCTCGAGCAGCAGGAGCAGCAGCAGCAGCAACAGCAGCAGCAGACCAAGCAGCAGATCACCATGATGTTGAAGCACTAAAAGCACGCATTCAGCAACTGGAGTCAGAGAACAGAGCACTGAAGAAGCCCAAGAAGGGGACAGCAACTATTGCAGGAGTTGAACTTGGTGCAGCGGCAGCCAGTGCTGATGAAGCTGAAGCCAGGATCAACAAGAAGAAGCTGAAGCTCCAGCAGTACAAGCAAAATCAGAAAGAACGTAAGCAAAAGATGAAGGAGAAGCGGCTCAAACAGCACCAGCAGCAGCAGCAGCAGTCAGGTGCCCAGAATGAAACTAATCACAAAACCAGGCAAGAAAAGAAAAAGCAGCAGGGTCAGCAAGGGAATTTGGCAACCCCAGATGCAGCAGCAGCAGGAGCTGAAATTGACATGACTGCCTGGGCGAGGTTTTGTCTGCATCCCAAGTTGGTATCCGCCTTAGCTGCCCAGGGTTTTAGCAGCCCAACACCCATCCAAGATGCTGTGCTGCTACCAGCTATCAGGGACAGGCGTGATGTCATTGGTGCAGCTCAAACCGGCTCAGGAAAGACACTAGCTTTCGGACTTCCAATCCTACAGGTCAGCTGGCTGATCAGGCTGATCAGGATACTGTACAGACTTCTGAAGCTCCATATGACACCATCACAATTGCCTTCAACGCGAGATTGCTTCATGCACGAACAAGTTGAGGACGAACGTGCGCATGCCCAAAGTAGCTTCATTATTAACGCAGTTATGATGGTGCCGAATAGAGCATTTTTGCAAATCTCAGCTCCAGGTCATCCGGGTAGTCTCTTCAACAGCAGATGCCGATTGTCCATGGCAGCTTGCAGTTGTAAATTTTGCAGAAGTGCTTCATTTAGCACCCTGGCCCCATGTCTGACACCTTCACCACCTGCAAAGCGCATGATAGCTCCTGTACCCGCACACAACGCACACAAACCTGGTGCATGATGTAAAGGCTGTCATAATCTGGCTGCCTGCTGTTCAGGTATTGTTGCAAGAGCAGGAAATGCAACAGCTTGAGCAGCAGCAGGGAGGTGCAGCAACATTGAATGGCCATGGGGAACAGCAGGCTGGTGTTGATGATGATGACAGCATCATTGTCCTGGCTGGCAGCAGGTCAGGCAAGCAGGGAGGTCCTCTGCGTGCGTTGATACTGTGCCCAACAAGAGAGCTGGCGCTGCAGGTAACAGCATGAGCATGAATGGGTCAACAGAACCTAACAGACAAATCAGCATGTTTGTGAGCACTTTTCAGGCGTATTTTCCTACTCAAGCCTTGAGGCTTGTGACCTTCAATACCAGCAATCTCCACAGCCAGTGCTGGCGACCCTGGTAGACAGCAGTGGCAGCAGTTAGTGACCTGAGGTTCCTCACCCCTAGCATCCATCATGGCTCAACTTACTCTCTCCAGCAGTAGCTAACACCCTCGGCATCCCACCAGCACACCCTCACACCTGCCACTTACCTCTGCAGGTATCTGAGCACCTCCAAACCCTGGGGAAGAATGTTGGAATCCGTGTTGCTGGCCTGGTGGGTGGCATAGCTCCTGTGAAGCAGGAGCGGCTGTTGCGCTGCTGCCCTCCTGTTGTAGTCGCCACTCCTGGCCGTCTGTGGGACTTGATGCGGCATGGCCACCATCATCTTACTCAGCTGCAGCAGCTCACCTTCTTTGTGCTGGATGAAGCAGACAGAATGGTGCAGCAGGTGGGAAGACAAAAAACGTTTTCTGCTGGATCTAGTGAAATGCTTGCTTATTGCCAGCATCACCTTTTGTTGTCGAGGGCTGGAGCTGATCTGGCCTACTGTCTGAGGCCATTGATGCACAAGACTTCCAAGCCTGAAACAGACTGTGTCTCCACCTTAGGCTTGGGGTGCTTGTTGAGTGATCTAGGCAGAGGCCTTTCCGCAGCAGCACAACTGTTATAACGTCACAGGTGTGACTAAGTGCTTATGTGCAATAGAAAAGGTCTTTGTATTGGGTAACAGAGCGATCTGCGCTATGCTCAGGAAGTTCCCTCCTTTTTCGGGTCATGAAGCCAGCTTCAGTGCAGCCCATGGCGCATAGCGTATGATCTGCTGCAGTGTGCTGACAGTGTCTAGCAATATTCTTTTAAACGTGCCTGCAGGGCCACTACCAGGAGCTGAGCAGCATACTTGAGCTGCTGCCAACAGCTGAGCGAGCAGCAGCAGTGGCAGCAGCAGAGACAGCAGAGGCTGAAGACCAGAGGCAGCTGGAACAGGCAGCTAAGGAGACTAAGGAGAAGATCACCAAGAAAGAGGTCAGCCAGCAAGAACTTGACAGTGAACCAGATGATAAAGATCATGATGTTGATGGTGGTGATGATGATGATGAAGAGGATAACGATCTTGAAGGATTGCAGAACGAGGATTCAGAACAGGAGCAGGGCAACTCCCAGTTAGAAAATGATGAAGGAAGTGAAGATCAGCAGCAAGCTGCAGGTGATGCTGAGCAGCAGCAGCAGATTGTGGCAGGGCGAGCAAGTGGGCGCCACCTGCTGCAGACGTTTGTATTTTCAGCTACTTTGACTCTGCCTGCTCATCTTCACAAGCGTCTACGCAAGGGAGGGGGAGGCTCAAGTGGAGCGGCTTCTCTAGACAGCCTCATGGACAGGTGGGTGGGTGGTATGCTGGGATATGGGCATTGGTCGAATTGAGGCATCATCGAAGTGGGAAAAATTGCTGAGCGCATCTGCTTGGACCAGTAATGCACATGAACATGAGCATGTGTATGTTGTGTCATTTTCATGTTGTTGTCATGTGGATCCACATATCCGTTTTGTTAGCTGGGCTACAAGATGATGTACTGGGCTGGAGATTAATAGCGATCTCTCTGCAAAGCTGCGGGTGGCCGCAACAGACAGAAGTCAGGAATTGCATGCAAAGCTCACCAGGCGTCCTGAGCTTGGCCACAGCACTTATCATCAAGTTCCGTACCCACTGCCATCTGCCACTGCTGTAATCAGTCCTCATTATGGGCTGGAAACCACTAACAGAGGCTCTTACAGTCTTACAGTCAAGCCTCGGTCAGAACCTCTGCCATTGCCGCGCCAACTCATTGCAATCCCCCCCCCCCCTCCCACATCCTCCCTCATCAACATGCTGACTGGGGAATGTCTTGTGGCTGACAGGTTGTACTTCCGTGACCGTCCTGCCATCATTGATCTGAGTCCCTCCACAAAGCTGGCTGAGCGCGTGCAGGAGGGGCTGCTGCAGACGCTGGATGAGGAGCGGGATGCAACCCTCTACTACCTGCTGGCAAGACATCCTGGGAGAGCGCTGGTGAGGAATTTAGATCTGGGGTAATGTGCATCAAAACTTACTCTTAGAAAGGTCTTATGTTATTGCCCTCTTGGCCGTGTGCTTGAGGGCACTTGGCAGCGTTGAGCCCTATCACCTACTAAGGTGTTCTGTGATGGACCTCTTGGGCACCTTTCAAGTCTTGGGCACTCTTTGAGAGGAGCTCCTGGCAGAATCAACTGCTCCACCACAAAGAATCTTATCCAGGCATGTCATCATATCGCTGTGAGCATCTGTTTGTGTTGTTTGGGCATCTCAAGCCTGAAGCAGCACTGGCTTTTGTGCAGCCACCCCTGGTCCACCACTACTACCTGTTGCTGCCACGCGCTCACAGGTGTTTGTCAATGCCGTCTCAGCAGTGCGGCGTGTGGCAGCCCTCTTGCAGCTGCTGGGGTTGCCTGCGGTTGCCCTTCATGCCCAACAGCAGCAGCGGCAGCGCTTGAAGGCCCTGGACCGCTTCAAGAGCCACCCTCATGGAGTTCTGGTGGCAACTGATGTGGCAGCAAGGGGCCTGGACATACCTGATGTGCAGGTGAAGTGCTGGACACGTGATCAGCTGCTACACAGCAGATCGTAAAAAAGCGTGGCAGTGAAGCCTTCAGTATGATGCCACCTTCGCCTTGGTGCAACAAGTGCCTTTGTGGTGTGCCTGCGTCCTTCGACCCCGCAAACCACGTACCTTTCGCCTGCCCTGAATGACCCGCTAGGTCTAATGGAGCCCTTGATCCATCACAGCAGCCGCTAGAATCAATTGAGCATAGCCGCTGAATCTTTGTCTTCTGTTTGCTGCCACTGCTAACATCTGGTCCCTCTGCTGCACCTGTCCTGCCTTAGATTGTCGTGCACTACCAGCTGCCTGCTTCAGCTGACACTTACATCCACAGAAGTGGGCGCACAGCACGAACAGGAGGCAGTGATGGGGTAGTGTTGGTGAGTCAACTGCCGTGATGGTGTCATCTTTGTTAGCTCTTGCATGTTGCTGCATTGCTCGCCTGGCAGGCAAAGGCAGCACATAATATCATATGCGCATTTTACTGCAGCATGAGCTCATCCAGTGACCTGACTGGAGTTGATCAGTATGCCACTGACGCCATCAGCAGGACTCAGGTGACCCTGTCAGACCACTGGATGTGGCAATCAGGATACATCAGCATGCATACCAGGCTATTGACCATCCTGCAAGCAGCGGCCTCCTGCTGCCAAGCAATTACTGGCCTGAGATAGATTCCCTGCATGAGTGTGCTGTTGGCTCAGCTAACCAGTGCCACTGCATGTGTTGTCCACAGGCCATGGTGACCCCTCAGGATGCCTCCAGGTGGGCGGCGCTGCGGTATGCCCTGGAGGGTCAACCAGACCCGCCAACGTTCCCAGTTGATGATAAGGTGCTGTTGCTGGCCAAGCAGAGGGTGTCCTTGGCAGCTAAGGTAGGTCCTAAGACACTGCTGTGCAGCAGAGTTAGGCATGTGCTGCTATTCTCAGGATTGACACGGCATGTTTGTCATGGTGTGCTAGGTCACGGCAAGGCACAACTTGTTGCTCTAGTCATTTCATCCTCGTATGAGGCGAGTGTTAAAGTATGGGCATTAGGGTGGCCAACTCTGATGCACACTTCTAAAATGCAATGTGCTGCTGCGTGCCCCCTTGGGCTGATCTGGTTCCTGATGCGTTGCTGCTATTGACATGAGTTATCAAGAGTGTGAATTCAAATCAGGTTGCTAACAGTGCTCCACTTATGCTGCTGTCACTGCTCAGATTGATGCAATCCACCGTAAGGACCGCAAGCAGCACGCAGCGGCATCCTGGGCTCGCAGCAACGCAGAAGCATTGGGCATTGAGCTCTCAGATAGGGAGGGTACGGAAGATGAGGGCCTGGTTGACTTACAGCACTCAGCAGTCAAGGCAGCAGAACTAGCAGGAAAGGGCAAGCGCAAGAAGGGCAAAGCCCTAGCTTCTGCTGTCGACTCTCAGCTGGCAGCGGAGAAGGTGCATGCGGCTGGTCAACTTGCTGGGGCGCTTGTTGGACTGCAAAGACAGTTGGCAGCAGCACTGGCAATCCCACTGCAGCCCAGTATCAGCCATAAGTTCTTCACAGGTGGTATGTCCCGCCCTGCTGTAGCATCAATCGCTGCAGCAGCTGCTGCTGGTGGACAGACAGATGTCTCTGAGGCAGCAGATGCAGCAGCTGGGGCAGAAGCTGCTGCAGCTGAACATGCTGCACTTGCCAACAAGCCGATCACTGTTCTGCCTGCTGAGGCCATGGCACAAACAGTCATGCTGGCATCCAGGCTGAACCAGAGCAGGGCAGGACAAGTAGCAGCAGCTGGTGGCACTGGTGCCTCACAGCCCACAATGAAAAGTAAACTTGCAGCAGCAGGCAATGCTGCAGATGCCAGCAAGGCACGGCGGAAAGCAGCGGCGGCACTGGCAGCAGCAAGTGTTCAAGGTGGCGTGTTGAAGCTTGCTGGTAAAGGCAAGAGTGCCAAAGGCAAGAAAGCAGGTGCAGTTGGAGCGCACGCAGTTATCAATCGGATGCTGATGAGCAGGAATGAGATTAAGCGTCAGAAGCGCCAAGGTGGCATGGTGGTTGTACGGCCTGGTGCTGGAGTGTTTGGTCGTGACGCTGCTGGTACCTCGGCTCTTGATGTACTCAATCTGGGTCGTTGATACTTCTTCTCATGAACATCTCTCTACTTTCAGTTTTCTTTACCAATTGAGTACAGTATGTAAAAGAGATTGAGCAACTTGTTGCGGCAACAAGTTGAAATGCTGTGGCAAATGCGCTGACATGCCTTGGGGTCTGTATACATAAAGTATTTCACCAGCAAGTGAGCAAGGTGTTGCCACAATGGCTGTGAGTATCACAGTTGGGGGTACCTGGCATCTGCTGCATATGGCTGATGCACAGTACTCTTTAATATGTCAGCAGCACATTGCAGGCCCCAGCCTGGGGCTAGTAGGTGCACTAACTGTTAATGCCCCTTTGACATCTACAGTAGGCATCATACTGCAGCTATGTACTCCAAAATGCACAATACAAAGATTATTCCTTACAAGGCGAGCATCCGTCTTCGACCCGACAAAATGTCTCGCTAGGCATGCACCATGCAAAGAGAAGTTCAGCCTGTTCAGCATGGCAAGCAGACACGCACTTGCTACTGCCTGCTTCACGGCCACTGCTGATCACGCTTTCCAGTACCATGGTGGTGTTGAGAAACACCATTTTGGGTTGTTGGCTGTGGTCACAGCAAACTGCAGGAAAACGGCAAGCTGCAGTGCTGTGCCATCAACAGCAGGAGGGTCAGCTGCTTAGCCTCCGAAACCGTACAGGGTGCGGCCCTGGCGCTTGAGCGCGTAGACCACATCCATGGCTGTGACTGTCTTCCTACGGGCGTGCTCAGTGTAGGTCACGGCATCACGCACAACGTTCTCCAGGAACACCTTGAGCACACCACGGGTCTCCTCATAGATCAGGCCGCTGATACGCTTCACACCACCACGACGAGCCAGACGCCTGATGGCTGGCTTGGTAATGCCCTGGATGTTGTCGCGGAGCACCTTCCTGTGGCGCTTGGCTCCACCCTTGCCAAGGCCCTTTCCTCCCTTGCCACGACCAGACATGTTGACTTGATGGGTTAGAGATGAGTGAACACTGGATTGACAGTGAAGTTGATTGGGGCTTCAGCTGGCTATATAGCGCTGATCGCCTGCCAACACAGCACGACTCAGCAACTCACATGAGCAACTGAGCGGTCGTGAGCTGAGAAGCTAACAGCTGGGTGCCAACGCAGCAGCCATATAAGCTGCTGCATGCACATGTTTCGGCACAATCGTTATCGACCACATCACTGACTTTGTGCACCCAACAGACACGATGGCTCGTACCAAGCAGACCGCTCGTAAGTCAACTGGTGGCAAGGCCCCCAGGAAGCAGCTCGCCACCAAGGCAGCTCGTAAGTCAGCACCAGCCACCGGTGGTGTGAAGAAGCCCCACAGGTACAGGCCCGGTACCGTGGCCCTGCGTGAGATCCGCAAGTACCAGAAGTCCACTGAGCTGCTGATCAGGAAGCTGCCCTTCCAGCGCCTGGTCCGTGAGATTGCTCAGGACTTCAAGACCGACCTGCGCTTCCAGAGCAGTGCAGTGCTGGCTCTGCAGGAGGCAGCTGAGGCCTACCTGGTGGGTCTGTTTGAGGACACCAACCTGTGTGCCATCCACGCCAAGCGTGTGACCATCATGCCCAAGGACATCCAGCTGGCTCGCCGCATCCGTGGAGAGCGTGCTTAAGTAGCTTGCTGGCCAACTGCTGCTGTTCCTGCTTGGCACAGCAGTAGCTGCTGC